>JAQZBX010014255.1:0-38841 GCA_029593785.1 Cabassous unicinctus
AGAGGTGGAGTAGACATTGCCATCCCAGAATCCTCAGGATTGGGGAATGAACTATGGACTAGAGTGGACTTACTGGTATTCTACAACAGACTTGTTGTGATTCTAGCAATGGAAGAAATTACAGCATCGATGTGGAGGCAGTGGCCACTGGAGACTCTGGGGGTGGGGGGGCGGGGGGGGAAGAGGTGTAATGCCGGGGCTTTTTCAGGACTTGGGAATCATCCTGAATGGCATTGCAACAACAGATATAGGCCATTATATATCTTCCCACAGCCTGCAGAACTGTATGGGAGAGAGTGTAAACTACAATGTGAATTATGGTCCATGCTCAGTGGCAATGCCCCAGGATGCGTTTATCAATTGTAATGAACGTGCCACACTAATGAAGGATGTTGTTTATGTGGGAGGGTGTGGGAGGTGTGGGGGTGGGACATATGGGAATCCCTATATTTTTTGTGTAACATCTGTGTAATCTAAGCATCTTTGAAAAAAAAAATTTTTTTTTTTTAAAGATTTATTTATTTATTTATCCCCCCCTTGCTGCTTGTGCTTGCTGTGTCCATTTGCTGTGCGTTTTTTCTGTGTCTGCTTATCTCCCCCTTGCCGTGAGGTCTTGCTGCATCAGCCCACCGCGCCGCGCGGGCCGGCCTGCCTTCACAAGGAGGCCCCGGGAAGCGAACCTGGGGCCTCCCATATGGTAAACGGGAGCTCTATCGATTGAGCCACACCCACTTCCCTGAAAAAATTTTAAAAAATTTAAAAAACAGTTTATCTTGTAATTCAATTACCTTACATGAGTACAAAACTTCAACTTTATGTCCATTCTTCGATAGCCATTTTTGTTAAGGTTATCTCTTCATTTTTTTACTGAATAAAAAAAAGTGCAAGCTGCCATTTTAATGAGCCTTGGACAGGTTTACCTTTGCAGTGGATGTTGAAAACTTCCAGACCTTCTTGGTTGCTGTTTGTATACTTGATACTGCACAGAATATCTTGCTTCTGATCATTTTGCCAAATTCGGACATGTGGAGCTTTTTGTAAAAAGTTCTGTTAATGCGGCCAGAAGTGTTTTGTATGTGTGTTGATGCATACTGACAAGAAATAGTGTGTTAGGAGATGGACATGGATCTTTTTACGACTGTGGCAATAACATTATATATTTCAACAGTGCCTTTCAAATCACAGCCTCCTACAAAGCACTAGAGGCATGATAACTTGATACATTGTTGAAATACAGCAAGTACTTCAGCAGTTCAGCATCACATACAACCTTTTAGACCAGGAAGCAAAGGATGGCGGGCTGCCGCATGGAGGAAAGTACTAAAACCCGTGTCTGTGGTGGCTGCATCTGGGAGCTCAGAGCACTTCCCAGGCTTTCTCTGCAAATCTTTATGGTTCACATCAGATCTCAATAAAAAAGGAAAACTACTGCTATTAGCCAACCCTTTGCAAGCTCAGAAGGAGAGACAGTTTAGAAGGGGTTGGATTTTGAAAAGATTGCCAAGTCAGGCCTTGAGGGGGTCCAACGCACAGCCCCAGCCCCGCCCCATCCCCGGTTCCTCTGAGCCTGCCTGCCTGCGCCGACTCTGTGCAGGTCACGTCCTGCTGTTCTCCATTGTCCTGCGGTTGAGTGTTTATCTTTGAGGGAGAGCAAGGCTTCCAGTGTGAAGAAACACCCCTCCTTACGGGTTTCTGCTTCTGTCTTTTGCTGTGTCGCCCACTCTTCCATGTATTTTCTTTCTTGCATCCTTTTTCTCTTCATCCTCGTTTTCCTCCCTCTCCCAAAGCTCAGCTTTCCTTTTTTTCCATTTCCTCTGCCTTCTTCCTTTTTCACTTTATTTCACCTAAGATGAGAGTTTGTAATCCTCCTTCCTGGGATGGCGTAACAGGCCTCTCTGGGGCTCCCTTTGGGGGGAGATCCGCTCCCGCCCAAGCAGTTACTGACCAAAAATACTTATGGGGACATGCGCTTCCAGATTTGGCCACTAGGGGGTGTGTGCACAATGGCTGTGGTTTCCTTAGCCTTCGGCATCCCGAACCAGCGCGGCTTCTTTTTGGTGAAAAGTTAGAGCAACTGGACTTTCCATCCACCAGAGAGTGGAGGCTAGAGCCTTGTAGAACAGGTGGATACTGAGGCAGAGGGACAGGTGTCTTCCAGTACGTAAGGTGGCAGGGCCCAAAGGCCTGATTCCACCCAGACCTAGACACGGGGTAGTGCATGTGTGTGCACAGTGTGTGTGTCCAAGTCTACTTCCTACCTGTGGATCACTTGGACTTTCTGTGCAACAGTTTCCTCGTCTCTAAAAGTTGGTGGCCTGAGAGCGAGCTGCCCTCTGAGGCTCCTCGCAGCGGCTTTCTGTAAGTTGAGTGCAGGAGTTTCTTGGAGGTTGTGAATAAACCAGAGGTGAGCCCCTTCCAGCCCCGTTAGGCCTCGTCGCGAGCTTCCCTGATTTAGGGACAGGCTTCGACTTTGCGGAGTTTCTCCGTGACCTCCCCGTGTCTGCATAAGGAAGACTTTCAGCCCGAGTCACAAGTGTTGGGAGTGTGTTTCCTGCTGGACCTGACAGGAACGGCTGCTTTCTAGGTAAGGTTGTGCCATCTTTTGGCGCTTGACTTACATGACAGACTCATCTGCCGCAGGTGGCCCGGGAGCCGTGCGTTAGGGCTGCCTTTCAGGAGGGATGGGTTGAGCACGAGTGTGGCTTGCGTGCTGTGGACTGACCACTGGGCCACCCGGGGCTGCGGAGGTGGACAGGCCCCGTCTCTGTCCCACGGAGCTCAGGATATGGGGGGTGGTGTGGGAGCACTGAGGACCGTGCTAATGTGTGGCCTGGGATCAGGGCTTGGACCGTGTTGGGGGGGCGGAAGCCAGGGAGGGTGGAGAAGCTTTGAAGCTCCACTGCCTAGTGCCTTTGGCGAGCTGAGGCTGCAGGTTCGACCTCACAGCAGTCCTGTGAGGGCGGCGTTCTCCCCTCCCTGTTCCCAGGGACACCCCAGAGCTGACTCCAGATCACACAGCCAGTAAGTAGGGAGCCTGGGCCCAAACTGAGGTCTACCGGGCCTCAGTGCACTCCAGGGCAGCCTGAATGTGACTGCCCCACCCAGGGCACGGCAAGGTCGGGGGAGACTGGGATGGGACCCACTTTTCGTCAGCAAAAGAAACAGGAAGCTTCTTAGCGTGAGCAGCAGTCCTGTGCAAACACGAAACTCTCGCACAGACACGCTCCGCCCCCACCATATTTTGTGTTTCCTCTGACAACGCTGGGCAGGCCCTGATTTCCTGCAGTTGGTGTGTCGAGTCCAGGAGGTGTTTGTCCTTCTCTCCTGGGGCCTGAGGGACAGTGCCCTGTGGTTGGCTGGGCCTGGAGGGACCTGCTGTGGAAGGCCCTGGTGACAGCGGGTGGGGCAGGGTTGGGGAGCGCCCCTCCTGTCTCTGGGGCTTGGAGATGAATTGCTGAGTTGCGGGTCTCAGGGGAGAGGGCAGCCAGGATTTCTTATTGCAAGTCAGGGCCCCCAGTTCTAGGCACAAGCTATGCAGACCTCGAGTGGCTTTGGAGAAGTCCATTTAGTCTAAAGCTGTGTCCCTGGAGCCCAGAAAGGCCCTGGCACATGGTAGGTGCTTTATAGTAGGTGCTCTAACGAGCACCCGCCAAGCACTCTGGTGGATACCTGCGGAGATGGGCCTGGAAGTCCTGAGGGTGGGCACTACCTGTCAGGACTGCTGTGAGGTTGAGCCTGCAACTGCCTGCAGGACAATCACACCCTTTTCCGAGGTCCAATTTTCTCACCTTCAAAAGGATCTTCCTAAGAGTGAGGGCCCTGCAGAACGGCAATCTCGTGAAGACCTGCAGCGTCTGGCAAGGTGGCGTGGAGGTGCTCTGTGCCCCAGCCAACTGCTCAGCCAGGCTGGCGGTGGGGGCAGTTTCCTGATGGCTCCCAGAGCCTTGTGTCTTCTTCCTCTCTGGAGGACCCAGCACTGGCCCTCGCGACGGTGGCAAGGAGGGGCCGCAGCAGAAGGGTCAGTCCTTTGCTGGCGGCTTCCGGGTGTACAGCCCTCCTCCCCAGCTGCTGGGGGGACGTCTCTGCCAACTGCTGGGATCAGGGAGGGGGCAGCTGGGCAGCCGGTCTTGAGCATGCAGACTGCTACCTGGGAAGGGGGCACAGGGCGAGGACAGAAGGGAGGCTTGAGTGGCAGGTGGGCCTGGCATCCCCTTTTGGCAGCCACGGGACCTTAAGCAAAGTACTGAACTGCTCCGAGCCTTGGTTCCCTGATTTGTACATGGCGATAAAAAGTATCTTTCCTGCAGGGTGTCGAGAGAACTGGAAATAGTGAATGCAATGCCCTAAGCAAGGTGCTTGCACTTAGTCAATGCTTAACAGAAAATAGTTCTTACTGAAGGTTTGCACTGCCGTTGGCGCAGAAGGTCCCAGTGGAAGTTGGAGAGGGAGAAAGCCCATGAGGATGGGAACAGGGTCTCTGCATGGGTCCAGGGCCGAAGGGTCAGATGGGAGCAGCGGTGCAGCTGGTCCCCATTCTCCTCTCCTCTTTGTGTGTCTTCTTTGTGCGTCCCTGAGACTCTCCTTCCCCTTCCTCCCTTTTAAAGCAGCTGCCAGGAAACCACACCCTAGACTGGAAGTCCTGTGAAGTAGGAATATAAGCCAGGTGCTTCCATTCAGTTGTCAGAGGAGGAAACATTCCCCATGAACCCTTAAAGCTGCCTTCTGGGATGGCTGTTGGGGTGTGGACCCTGAGGCTCAGAGGGGTAAGGTAACGAGGCCTCTCCTTGTCCTACCAGCCCCCTTCTGGACCCCGGGTCAGAAGCAGAGGTGTGTGGGGTCCTGGTGGCAATGCATGCGGCCCTGGCAAGGGTCCTGCAGGGTGGTGCTTCCTAAGTGGCCCTGGGACCCACAGCCGAAGGGAAGGGGAGGCCACTTGGAGAGCACGTGCAGGGGACGAAACCCCACCCACCAAGAACAGCTAAGCCTCTACCCTGTGCTGGGCAGCTTTGGGTATTTCATTCGAGATAACACGATTAATTCTCAGGCCCTCTTATGAGGTGGGTTCTATTATCATGTCCATTTTACAGAGGAGGAAAATGAGGCAGAGAGAGGTAAATTAACTTGCCCCAGGTAAGCAGCTCCTGAGAGCAGAGCCAGGATTCCAAATCCAGGTCCTCCAGCCCCAGAGGCCATCTCATTTGACTGCTTCTTGTGAGTTCAGACTTGAGAGAGAGGGGAGAAAGATTCTTATTGGGGACTCTGAAATGGTTCCTTACCTGAGCAACAGGTCAGTCTGGGGGTGGAGGTGGGGATGGGGTACTGGAGAGCAAGGGGCAGTTGAATACTGGGGGCTGGGGGGCTTGTAGCAGCATTTTAAAGAGCCTAACTGGCTCCTTTGATTTTCACTTCCAGGGCTCTGGTCATAGAGCTGCCTCCATTTGCACTGAGAGCACAGGGGGTGAAGCAGGGTGGGGGGCTGTGAGGACTCCCCTGGCCACAGGTGAGGGCACAGGCCTGCCAAAGAGTCGACAGGGCTCTCTGGCTTATTCCTTTAACAAACTGGTGCTCCCCCACCCCTGCCCCACACCCAAGGCCTTGGGGACCCTCCTCCCAAACCCAAACCCTAGCCCTGCCAGCTCACGGTATGGGGGCGGAGGGGGGCGGCTCCGTCCTTGGAATCAGAGCATTTCTGCCGTCCCTGGGGATTGACCAGCTTTGCTGGGAAGTCCAAGAAGGCTGTCCAGGGAAGGTGACATTGCTGCTGAGTCTTGAGCCTGGAGTTAGGCAGCGAAGGCAGGACAAAGACTCGGGACTCCTTGGGCCGCTGGGGATGTTTACTCCACACGTTCTGGGAAATGACAGCAGGCTGGGGGAGCTCGGGCGGGGGGCAGTGAGGGTCAGAGGACATCACCCCCACGTGTGCGGGGAGACTCCCCCCGCGAAGGCGCTGGCGGCTCGGGCGCGGCTCATTCATCCGCACCCAGGCACGGCGGGCTTTTTGGGGAAGGGGCTGACAACCGGGTGGCAATCGGGCCTGACAAAGACGCCCTGAAGGGCACGGGCTGTGACGCCCTGGACCTCGGCGCCCAGCGAGGACTGCGCCCCCTGCCGCGCCTTCCCGCAAACGCACAGGGAGGGCGGCGAAGCCAAGGAAGTTGCGCAAGGAAGTACGGGCGCCTCGGGGAGCTGCGCGGCTCGCCCCGCGGTCCCGACCCAGCGCCTGGGGGGGCGGGAGAGGAGAACCCCAGGCGCCCTCTCCTTTCTCCCGGCTCAGCCCTTGTCCCGGGGGGCGGGGTGCGCACCCCGCCTTGCGGGATCACTCGCTGGGTGACCTTGGGCGAGCCACGGGGCCTCTGGGCCTCAGTTTCCCGGCCTGTACAACACCATAGCATCCCGGCGCCGCTCAGCCCCGCGCGGACAGGGACACCCTCCCGGCCCGCGCTCGCCCTCACGCGCCGCCCCCGCGCCGGGTCCCGGCCCGGGTCCCCGCGCAGCCTGAGCGGCCCCACGAGGCGGCGCGCGCCGCGGCGGTTGGGCGCAGTGCGCAGGCGCGGCGGGCGGGGCGCGGGGCGGGGCGTGCGGGCGGCGCGAGCG
The DNA here is from genome assembly GCA_029593785.1 of Cabassous unicinctus. NCBI lineage: Eukaryota > Metazoa > Chordata > Mammalia > Cingulata > Chlamyphoridae > Cabassous > Cabassous unicinctus. The sequence continues at coordinate 6,595 of JAQZBX010014255.1, forward strand.
GGACGCGGGGCGGCAGCTCAGAGAGCGCGGGCGGCGCGCGGCGTGCGGGTCGCGGTGTAGCTCGGGTGCGGCGCGGCTGGCGGGGCTCGCGGGGACTGCTTCAGGGTCGCGGACAGCGCGGCCCGGCCCGGCCCGAGGCGCCGCCTCAGCGCGCCGGCCCGCGCCCGCTCCTGGTCGGTCGCGGCGGGAGCGCGGGGCCACGTCCGGGAGGCAGCGGCCGCCGGCGCGGGGCACTCGGCGGCCACCGGGGACCGGGGCTGCGCGACCGGCGCCCGCCCGCCCGCCCGCCTCGTCCCGCAGCGCCGGGGTCCGCGCCGCTGGGGGCGCGGGCGGAGTCGGGGTCGCGGGGCCGCCGCCGCCCGCCCGCCCGGCCGCCTCGAGTCGGCGTCCCGGGTCCCGGCGGCCGGCGAGCATGGAGGAGAAGTACCTGCCGGAGCTGATGGCGGAGAAGGATTCCCTGGACCCCTCCTTCACGCACGCTCTGCGGCTGGTGAACCAAGGTGAGGACGCGCCGGCCGTTAACTGTCGGCCGGGCCGTTGGGGCCCCGGAGGGAGCGGCCGGGGGAGGCCGGGAGCCGCCGTGGAAGCGTCGGGGTCCGGGGCGGGCCTGGCCGGAACGCTGCGGGCTGGAGGTAGACGTCGGGGAGGCTGGCGGGGGCCAGATAGAAACCTGGGGGCATATGGCTGGGGACCCGCGAGAATACGGGACACGTGGGGGAAAGACCGACATGCCAATTAGGGGAGCTTGGGAAGAAAGGAAAAAGCTGAGGGCTGGGGTTGTCCGGTGGGACTTGAAGATAATCTTTGGGGACTCGGGGATACCCCAAGGGAACTTCTTGGGGGCGGGGGGAGGACAGAGAAGATCTGGGGCTCTGTTGGGGAAGAGGTTGAATGATCTCATTGGAGGGGAGAGTGCGGGGGACTCGGGGAACTAGGGTGTTTGGTTTGTTTAAGGGACTGGAGAAAGAGCTGGAGGAAAATGGAAGGATTTGAGGGAATCAAATACAAACGAGGTGAAGTAGCAGGTGCCTGGTTGGTGAAGTTTGGGGACATTGGAGGAGGTTTGGGGTCAAGACAGAAGCATCTTAGAGGAGAAGGACCCAGCGGTCCCAGTGGACCAGCCTTCAATTCCTCCCCTGTCCGGCGGGTAGGACAGGTTGCCCTCTCTGGAGGTGGGCAACTCATGCCAACCCTTGCAGGCTGTGCCTTGGAGCAGGCACAAGAGCCCCCTTCATGGCTTGCCTGTCCTCCCGTTGGGAAGCACTGGGTGGGTGACCCTCATTCGTATCTGGGGTTCAGGGTCGTTTTAGCACCTCTCCAGCCAGCTCCGCTGGAGAACGGTCTTGGGCAGTCGGGATCCGGGTACGAGGCAGGCGCACCCACCCAGGACAGTATTCCCCAGGCATCATCCTGCCCGCCTTCCTGAGTAATCTGGGATGGATGGTAAATTCACCCTTCCTGGGAGCAGTCCTCTATTGCTCCTGTATTTGGAATAGGTGTTTTGGATAAAGATGGGTTTGGGGACCCCTGGCTTGCTTTTTCTCTGGGAGATGGCAGAAACATCATCTGGTCAGATCAGTTACCTTATGCCCGAAATCACTGTGTGCAGTGAGAGAATGTGGCTCCGGAGTTAAATCAGATCTGCTGATCGTAATGCCAGCCCTGGCTCTTTTATTGTTGGAAGTGAAAGGTGAGGCTCGCATACTCTTATTTGTATATTTAAAAACAGCAGCCTCTGATATTTGCCTGTTGAAACCCGTGTCAATTGGTGGTGGAGGTGGTGCTGGTGGTGGTGATGATGATGGTTGATGGTGGTGGTGGTGGTGGTGGTGGTGGTGGTGGTGGTGGAGGAGGAGGAGGAGAGGCTCTTGCTGTCTCCATGAATTTGAGCATGATGTTTGAATTGTTAGACAGGAATGGGTTTATAGAGCTTCCCCATTTTATTTTAATGGCAGGCTTGTTTTTATTTCTCTAATAAAATGGGCTTGTGAAAAAGTAATGGGCATGTATTCTTAAATTAGAGAAAAAGAATTTAGGTTTTATTCTCGTCTCTTCTGAACAGTTCTTCAGTTAGGCTTGTACTCATTGTTCTTTATGATTTACATATATCTTTTTTGGCCTGCTGGGCTGTCATCTCTATGAAAGAAATTTCTTTGTACATTGTGTGAGATCAGTGGCGTTAGAAATCTTCTGGACTGTGCAATGAAGTACACTTTTCTTAATAAGGAAACCGAATCAAAGTTATGTTTTACTCAATTAAGGAAATAGTTCAACTAAAAGCATAATGAGTTATATTATAAGTCAGAATTATTTTTTGTGTGTTTCATGTTGCTATAGCATTGTGTTGCTAATACATGCAGAATTCTTTTGGTTTCTGTTGTTTCTAGTGTTAATGGCTTCCAGTTACTTGGAACAGGTATTGGAGAAATGTTATTGTTGTTGTTGCTAAACCTGGTAACTATTACCTTTCCATCAAAAAGGGAATTCTTGTCAGAGTTCTCAAATTGAACCGTTATGTGAAGGAAGAAAGAGATGCTGCTCCAATACTCTTATTATTACTGTGAATTTAGATGACTTTAAATGTTTTGCCCTCACATCACAGGCAGATGTCTAGAATGCAAAGCCCTATCATTTAAAATATTAATTTTACTCTGTTATGTAACTCCAAGATTACAAATAAATTTTTAAAACACTGTCTTTAGTCTGAATTACAATTGATTATTAGGAAGGTTTGTTTTTAAATCTGATAACCATCTTGCTATTGGCTGTGTGAAAAGATTTACCCTTATTTAGCTATATGTTTATTTGCCTCTAAAGGGAAACTATTTTTCCAGGGGTTCTGCATCTTGACTCTGGATTTTGATAGCAGTAAACTGCACGGTGATAATGGGTCAGCATGGCAGACCTTTGTTGTGGGGTAAATGCGCTAAGATATATTTTGTGGCTTACATCTCCAGTGCTACCATTGCCTTATGTTTGCACATAACTTTAAAGTTGATGGGGCACTTTAACACACAGGCACAGTATTCCATTCTTTCTCACGATTGCGTCCCTGCGAGGCAGGTCCTGGTGGGGAAGGAGCTGAGGACTCCAGCTGTACAGGCTGGAAGGCTCCGAGGGTTACTTTGAAGCCAGGTCGCCTGCATTTGTGGCTGCACTGTTCTTTCTACTTAGGCCTTCCGGAAAAGGGGAGATGAAACACTTCTCATGTGCTAATTCAAAACCCTGCAGAAATCCATATAATTACTATGATTGTTTCTCATTGACTTAAATGTAGGGGAAATGCGTCCTTCAGGAAGACTTTTTTTAAGTTTCTTTCTGTACTTGTTTTATTGGTCTTCCTTGAGCAGACATCCATGGTGGAAGGTTTTAATGCTTAGGCCAGGAGTCACTTTTGAATTAAGGTACTCCTGGGACCATTTTATTACTTTCATAATCACATTACAATAATGAAAGTTTAAAATTAACGCATAGTCATTTTTAAATTTCAGTATTAGTAAACATTGATCAACTTCTAAGCTGCATTTTTTTTCCTATTCATCTGTAAGTAAGAACTTGAGCTAGGATGATATCAACATTTACAATCTAATGCTGGTATAAGTCAGATTTTTTTTACTTTTTTAGGCTTGTGTTCCGTGGTGAACATTAGTTGCTAACTTTTGTTTTTCCTTCCCTTGACAGCTGGTTCTTTTATCCTCCCTCACCTCTGAAAATATTGACTACTTTTGTACTCTGGATTAGGTAATGTTTACTTGATGTTAGTCTGAATCAGAGAAAATAGGCGTTGGCAGCCCTACCCCTCTCCCCGCAGGTACTTCCAGGGTGACTTGACACAGTAGTCATTTGCCAAGGGGGCTAGCTGGAGGTGGAAGAAGCGCTGCATGTTTTATATGCTCTCCGCTGGTAGGGGATGTGCTGACTTACTGAAACACATCTTCAGAAATGTTGTATGCATTATAATTTAATCCAACTCTCTGGTATTGCTTTGGATGGTTTTCAATCCAAGCTAAGTAACCATTAAGTAAGATTACGTAAGCCTGAATTTTTAATTTTCTGATATAATGTATGTATTGGTGGCTGGTTCACTGCCAAGTTATATTTAGTTGCTGGTTCCTAGAGGAAGTGGAGCAGAGGAGTCAAGATTAAGGTGGTCTGTTTGTGTCCGGATTGATAAAGTGTTTTGTAGGCATTTTAAAAATAAATATTTTTATATTATATCAACTTTTCAAATATTAGGATTCTTAGCAGTACTTAGGATATATGTGGGGGATAAAAGTGTATAAAGGGAGGATCCTTCCTTTGCCCTGATACGTTTCTTTGTCATTCACAACACGCTATGGCTTTTTGGGGGGTACCCCTTTTGGGAAATATTTTTAATTTGCTTGAACGTTGTCAGACCTGTAGGGTGAGAGAGTAAGAATGAGAATTCCAGAATTATATGTGGTGCTTTCACGCTAGTATGTGGCCCTGCTTCATCCAGAGACTATGGTTAGTTTTCAGTTGTCTGTCTTTATCAATATATTTTTCTTAAAGAAAGTGGATGATTTGGCTCACACTTTGATATAAACTGTTTCTGAATTTTCTGTAGTGTTTTACAATTCAAAGTGGTCCAAACACTGTGACTCAGTATGTTTGGGTATCTGTTCATTAGTGGCTGATGGATTTGGGCTGGGTCCTGGAGGCAGAGAGGGAAAACCCAGTCTGCTCTGGCAGAGCTCGTGCTCTGGTCTGCCTGTTTGAGGACATTTGCCTTCACGGATGCCCTCTTCTTTCCTAAAGAACATCATGCATTCGCCCTGCAACTATCCTTCTGAAATATTTAGTGGCCTCTATGGTTTGGATTCAACCCAGTCTGTGAGCGGTTCCGAGGCACCTCTCCATGCCAGGTCATGTCTGTAATCTCAGTTCTGGTAACAGCCAGAGTTTGGAGGTTATTAGCCAATTTTTCAGTTTCAGAAACCGAGACTCAGACAACTGAAGTGACTTACCCACGGTGACACACTTCGGAAATGTCAGAGCCAAGTTCAAGCTTTGCTCTGCCCCAAGTCCATTGTTCTTGCCACCCTACCAAACCGACCCTCAGAGGTGTGAAAGGGGCCGGCTGGGACTCCACGGCCACGACTCAGCCCCGGCCGCTGAGGGTGGATTGTGCATTTCTAGCCTTTGCTGGACGTCGAAGATGCTTCAGCCTTCAGATTTCTGCCCTAAGACAGCTCCTCCTCTTGCCATGTCCTAGTTCCCCGCCGCACCGGGTTCTTAGCTTCCTGTGGTGTGATGCTGGCCACTCCAGATTTTTCGGGTCTTTGTGTCTTCCGTGGTGGAGCAGGAGCTTCCCGGGAGGCAGGGACTAGCCTTAACAGCTCTTACACCGACCTTCCTGTCAGTGTTACGCTTTAAGTATTGTAAAGATAGAACAATTGGAAAGTATTTTGATTGTAATTCAGCAGTTCAGTCATTAGTTTTGTTCTTTATCTTGTTAGGGCACCAGATTTGGGTGGGGATGGTCTCTGGCAGCTCTAGAAATATAAATGAAAGAAGGTTCGAGTGAAATGCAGTGTTAAACAGGAAGAACTTCTCATTGCTCTTTAAAGTGGTTCAGCAGTAGGGGTCCTTCTCTGGGAGGTAATGAAATGTCGTCAGATCTGCTTTGAAGTAGATGTTTATTTACTTTTGTTCTTTCTTGAGTTGCTTATTGAGCCAGTGTACTCTAAAACAATTAGCTCTCCTTCCCAAACTCCTGAGGAGATTTCTTAAGACAGATTTAAACCAGAAATTGGGAGGCTTTGTTTCATGCCTTCTTACTTGAAGGAGTTAATCTGCAATCTCAGATGCTAAACGGAAACCGAAAGCTGGAGGATCAATTGAAATCGCAAATCGAATGCCAGCAGCCACTGCTATCAGAAGACCCTTTAACATGTTGCCACCATCCCCACTAAGATACAAGGGTTTACATCTTTTTTACCAAACAACAACAACAAAAAAGCAGTGTGTTCCTTAGCGTTGGGGATAATGGTAATACTAAAATCTACCAAAATGAGGGCCTCTTCTGTGCCGGATGCTTTCCAGGCATTACCTCAGATCCCCACTAGATTCTGTGAGGTGGGTGGTTTTATCCCTGACCCCCTCCTTTGTTTGTCCAGACGAGATCTCTAAGGCTCAAAAACATAAAGGAATTTGCACAGTCAAGGTGCACAGCTTGTAAGCAGTCTGGCTAAAAAAAATTTTTTTTTTTAAAGATTCATTTTTATTTATATGTTTCCCCCCCTGCTGCTTGTGCTCTCTGTGTCCATTTGCTTTGCGTTTTTCTGTGTCTGCTTGTCTCCCTTTGTTGTGTCATCTTGCTGCGTCAGCTCACCGCGCTGCGCAGGCCGCTCACCTTCACCAGGAGGCCCCCGGAATCGAACCCGGGGCCTCCCATATGGTAAACGGGAGCCCAGCCAGTTGAGCCACAGCCGCTTCCCGCGACTAAAATTTTAAGTCAAGTCTGTAGTGTTTTGATCTGATAATTTAAGAAAAGAGATAAAGGGACAGAATTTGGTGGTGGTTTTGTTTTTTAAATAAAACTTTCATTATACTAGAAGTCAATTAGGACTTTCCATTGATGATGGTAAATTTTTAAAAGATGTTCTTGAAAATGTGTTTTTCCAAAAAGGCAAACTCACTTTTTCCTATGCTTTCCAGAAATATTTTCAGTCTTCCATAGGCATTCAAGATAAGGATTTTTAATTATGTATATTTCAGTGGTCAAGGAAAAAATAGGAAAACTTTCTGCGTTAGAGGGTAAGTCAGATTCTCGCTAAATTAGCTCTACTTTGAAGCAGCCTTTTAGAAGCACAGAGCTTCTTATTTTAATACTTTGTTAATAGACAAAAAAGAATTGGTTGAGAGTGTGATATGAGGAATTTATAGTCAGTGTGTGGTGTGTTTAGAAATTCTCCATCCTGAGAAAGCCTCAAGGGAAAAAAAAGTACCAAATATATTCCCAGACACCTTGATGTTGGCTTTCTGAAGGGGAAGAGAAATATGTTTGAACGTACTTGCCACACAATTGCAAATAACTTATCAAGAGCTTTTTCTGGGTTAAATGTCTTATGTACATTATTTCATTTAATTCTTCTAATCTTAAAAGGCTAAATCATTTTATCTTATTTTACGGCTGAGAACACTCAGGTCAGGAAGGTAACATAATTTGACTGAGCTCATGCAGCTGGGAAGTGCTGGCCGGGATGTAGACCCTTGTCCGCCCCTCTCCAGGACACTGTGCCATGCACCTGTGAGACCAGGTGGAGCTAGAAGCCTTCACTCCGGCTGGCGCTTCCTATTTTCCTCTCTGACTTTCGTGGGGAATTCTCTCCCGTGCAGCTCTTAGAGTTAACTGCCCGGTGTTGCTCAGATGGAGCTGGTCAGCAGGGCAGATTGCATACTGAACAGAGAAGCAGGCAGTGGCGTCACAAAACGTGGCAGGAACTTTTTTGACCAGTGCTGGTGTGAGAAGTCTGGTGGGTGGTGTCCATGGGGGCAGTGGTGCTACTCACCAAGGGAAAGAGCTGGCACAGAAAGAGCCAGGCTAGTAGCAGAGGCACCGACTTTCTATTCTGTAACCCTGGGCAAGCTATTTAATTTCTTGGAGCCTCAGTTTCCCTATCTGTAAAATGGGGACCTTATCACCTTCCTTGCAGGGTTGTTGATTTCAACATGATGAAAGTACAGTGTCTAACACATAATTGGCACTTAATAAACATTACCTGTTGTTTTTATAGAATGACCTGAGGCAAATGTGTGCATATTGGCATCACTTTCCAGACATAGAATATGTGATGATTTAATATAGTAACCATCTACTTCCTTTCTTAGGGTAATTATATGTGTGTAGACTTTTTAGTTCTCTAATCCTAGAAATATTGAAGGAGAAACTTATTCTTTAGGAAGCTTCTTTCATTAATGTCATGTGGAAAATAAGCAGCAGCTCTGATTGATTTTTATTACACTATTCAAGATTCAACACCTGAAGCTTAGCTTAACAAATAAATCTTCCATAAACGGTTTATGACTGCACATCTGAAAACATGTCTGGACACTCAGCATCCTCTCCCCACAAGCACAGAATATTTCACTCTGAATCGGTAAGCTGTAAATTTCCATAATTTTTCACCAATCAACCCCTGCTGCTATTTTAAGACTTTAAAAGGTGTTCTTGGCATATATTGATGCTCTCCCGTGGTATGATAAAGGGCATAATTATGTTATAGCACCTTTTTGATGCCTCCTTCTCATAAAAATGTTACACTTGGGGTCACTGTTGGTTCGAACTCCCATGGAGAAATTATAAAGGAGAGAAGGGTCATTTTCCCTTACTCGTCCGTACTTCTATGCCTTTTGTGCTCTGCTCTTCTTCCACTAGATGGCGCTCCACATAGCTAGGTTACCGTCTTCCACCCACACTGGTAGCTACGCCTGCACCAAAATTGGTCTTGATCCACAAGCTTGCATTGCTTTTGATTTTCATGCATTGATATTAATTTTTCATATTTCTAATTTCTTAAAAAGTGTGCTCTCTAAGTGGCCAGTATTTGCAGAAAACCATGACTTGCTTTTATTTAGTAGCCACCATTTCGTGAGGGCATGGTGTGCCAGGCACTGTTGCTAGGTTCTTTTTCACACGTTACTGTGTTTAATCCTGGTAACCTCCCCGGGAAGTTAGTTTTGTAGTTCTCATTGTACTGATAAAGAAATGGAAGTTAGGTTAAAGGGACATAGCAGCTAGTTCAAGGTCGTGTAACACGTTAAGTGCTAACTTACATTATAGGGACCACTATGCCCTGAAGAAAAAAGATTCCAAAAAGCATTGAGTTGAAAATGTCTTAACTTTTTATTTTGACATAACTTCAGACTTACAGGAAAACTGAAAAAGTAATACAAAAACGATATATAGAACTCCAGAGTACCCCCACCCAGATACCCAGATTTACCAACTTTTTATATTTTGCCACATTTGTTGTATCAAGGAAGGTGTTAGGGTGGTGGTCTGACTTCTGACCAACGCCTGTTGTAATCTGCTTATTTTGTTGGGGAAAATTACAGGCCTCACTGTCCCTTCCCTTGGAGTATATAAGTGAATTCTTATTCGTATGAGGAAGTAAACAGTAGTAAGGAAATCCCTGCTTCCTGCAGCCTTCTGCGCTTGTGGACTTGAGTGGGCTTAGGCTCCTGAGTGGTACCATAGGCAAGACCTGGGGAGAATTTGGGGCCGAGCTGCGACTCCATTTTTAATGAGTGCAGCAGAGCTGAATAGTGGAGCAGGAGTCCACAGGGCCTTCACAAGTGCATGCTGGTGAGGTTTCCTTCGTTTCGTTCATTAATTCAGCTGACACTTGTTGAGTACCTGTCCTGCTAATTTCACTGTGCTTCTTTATGTGTCTGGGCCTCCGTCCCTCCTCTGCACACAGCCGTGATGCCCACCTCATAGGGTGTCATTGGGACGAAACGACAGCGACTGCATGTGGCAGTGATTTCATGTTGGTTGATTTAAACTTTCTCACCCTATTAGAATATATTTGTTCTGTCTAACTTGAGGTTATTAAAGATTTATATGTTTCTGTTCCTCACATGTTCTCTTTTATACCTGAATTTCACGCTTCAGCTCGTGGTTATCAGCTAGTACAGTGGATTATCTGCAGGTGACCCTTTTTTAGGACTGTCTTTCCCCTGCTACCCTGTGCTTTCTCTTTCCCTTGCTTTCAGCCTGGGTATGCTCAGTGAGTGTAAATGGAAGCAAAACATTTAGAAAAACCCATCTACCTTTCATTTGCCTGCGATGTGCAAGCCACAGTCAATAGAAAATAAAACTGAAATAAGATTCAGACTATTTGGTAAAAAAAAGTAGTTAAGAACACAGCTTTACGTTAGTTAAACTTGGATTTATCAAATCCAAGCACTGCTAGTTCTTTGTGGCATGATCTCAGAGACCTTAACCCTCTCAGCCTCAGTTCCCATGTCTGCAAAGTGGTGGTAAAACAATAATAAAGCCCCTTTTGGAGTTTTGTGGGGTTTAAACAAGCTGCAGGTGAAGAGCTGCTTGCTGTCGTGCCTTGCACGTAGTAAGTGCGGAGTAAAGACTCGCTGCTGCCGTCACCACAGTTGTCATTGTCATTTCTTATCAAGAATTCATGGTCCAGTGGGGGAGGTAAACATGTAGAAGGAACAATTTCCAGATTGTGTCAAGTGCGCTGGTGGAAGAATGCATAGAAGGTTTTTATTGTTGGTTTTTTTTGTTTTGTTTTGTTTGTTTTAGAAGGAACTGGGGTTTGAACCCAGGACCTTCTACATGGGAAGTGGGCCCTCAGTCACTTGAGCACTTGAGCTACGCTTCCCACATAAGGGTTTTGAGAGCTCAGAGAACAACTGCCAACTTAGACTCTGGGCTTGGAAGGGCTTTCTTGAGTCTTAAGGGTTGAAGAGGAATTAGCTGGGTGAAGAAATCTTCACAGGTACGGGGAGCACCTTGGGAAGAGATATGGGACTTTTTTTGACTCCCTCAATTATTAATTCCCGCTCCTTTTGCTCCTACTTGTCATGGCACATTGCAGTTTTTTGTTTATCTGTCCTTTCCCTTTCTTTCCTCTGCCCTGTCCTTTCCCTTCCTTTTAAAGGTTTTCGTTTCTTCTTCCTGGCATTTAAAAACTTTACTTTGGAAATAATTCTAAACTTATAGAAGACTTAAAGAATAGTGCCTCTGTATGCCCATTTGTCTGTATTCACCAGCTGCTAACACTTTGCCGTGTTTGAGTTGTCCATGTCTCTGTGCATTGAGGTATTTTCAGGACTCATTGGAGCCTTATGTGCATTTCTTATGTCCCTTTGCCCCCAGTGCTTAACCCTTTGGTGTGTTCCTGAAGCCGAGGCCTTCTCTTCCATAACCACAAGGCAAGGATCAGAATTAGGAAGGCTAATATTGATATAGTACTGTTACCCAAGCTATAGTCCACATGCCAGCTTTGCCGTTGTGCCAGTCCTGCCCTTCACAGGGTCCAGTTCAAGAGTACACTTTGTACTTCGTTGTCAGGTCTCTTTGGTTACTTCATTTGGGAACAGCTCCTCTTCCTTTGCCTTTTGTGACATGCTTTTTTGAAAAAAAGCACAGCCTAGTTGTTCTGTAGAATGTCTTTCAGTCTGGGCTGTGAAATGTTTCCTCACAATTAGGTTCATGTTATGCACTCTGGCAGTACTATCACGGAGTGGTAATGTGTCCTCAGTACATCATGTAAGGAGACACACAGCATCAGTGTCACTTTATCCCGTTACTGTTGACGTTAGGTTTGATCAGTTGGTTAAGATGGCATCTGCCAGTTATCTCCAAGGTAAAGTTACTATTTTCCTTCTGTAATTAATTAGTACTTTTGTGAGGAGCTTCTTTGAGTCTGTATAAATATTCCGTTCCTTATTAAACTATCCCTCACAAATTTTAGCATCCATTAATGTTTCTTACCCAAATTATTACTATGATGGTTGTAAAATAGCAATCAGTCATTCCTTCTACATTTATTGGTTGGCATTCTACTGAAAGGGAACACTCGCCCCTCCCTCCCTCCCTCGCCCCCTTCCCCCCCCCCCCATCACTTCTCCATCTTTTCTATCTAGCTGTATAAATTCATGGGTTCTTATTGAATTCGATGAGTAATAATCCTTTACTCTCTCTGTGTAAGCCCCAGATTTGGTCAGTGGGAGCCTGTTACCCTGGCTTCTAGGTCCTTTGACATGATCCCATATATTTCCTGGTACTTTTTACTGTCTGGCGCAGCATTTTGTCCCAGGCTTGTCTTGTACTTGCCCTGGCCCAGCCCTGGAGTCCATTGCTTCTCCAAGGAGCCCTGGCTTCTCTGAGTGTGTTTGGTGTTTAGAAACCAAGGTCTGGGCTACTGGGTGGTCATTGCGTCAAGGCCCTCTTATCACCCAAAGCTGGGAAGTGGATGTGTGTGTCTTTATGCTAGACTTTAAGCCTAGGGCCAGCAGAGTGGTTTTATAAAAGGTCAAGTAGTAAATATTTTGTGGGCTCTACATTCTACTCAGCTCTGTGGCTGCAGGGGAAAAGCAGCCGTAGAGAGTACATGGCTGTGCTCCGATGACACGTGTTCAGAGAATCAGGCGGCGGGCTGGGTCTGGCGCCGGGGCCTGTGGTTTGCTGACCCCTCCCAGCTCTCAGCTGTTAGAGACTAGGGACCAGGCCTTCGGCAATAGGGGCACAAGAAAAGGTTTTTTGGATGAGTGAATGAATAGTAATTGTGAGCTGTTTCTGTTGAAGACCATTCATTTCTCTCCTACGGATCTTTTGGACGTAAATTTCTTGTGACTTATTGGTTCGCAAGATGTGAGCCTTTTACATACATAATATGCACAATATGCAGAGTAATGCTGAGAAAAAACAACTTCATACAGCTTGCGAGGGTGATTTTCCTGTCGTGATCGACCGGCTGCCCTTCTCTTCACAAAGGCCTGTTTGGAGGCCAAGCCGCCCGGCAGGGCTCTCGGTGGCGCCTGCTGCTCCTCAGCCGTCCTCCCCGTCTGCAGCATCTCAGCTGAAAGGCAGGACTCCAGCACCAGCCGATTTGGTAAAAAAAAGTCTCAAAATTATACTCCCTTTATTGTCTCAGAATAGATTTATATCTTCACAATTTTATTTATGTAATTTATTGCTCTAATTTATTCCAAAAAGGATTTCATTACAGCAGTGACAAATGGTTGCTGCCGGGGAACGATGCCGTTCTGCGAGAAAGCTCTGGGTAGGAAGACCTCCTGTTGGCGAAGCTCTGGCTCGAGCAGGGAGTGCTCCACGCTGGCAGCAGCGAGCACCAGCACGCGGCACCAGGCTCCCAGCGCGGAGGCGGAAAGGTGCAAGCGAAGTCAGTATATGGTTTCTCTGAAGATGCTGAAATAAAGCAGGCTTTTAATTATTGCTTACATTGAAAAAGCAGAAGCCCCAGAATTCGAATGCCAGGTTTAAACGTGGTGAGCAGTTGTGGTGTTTGTCAGCAGTGTATCTGCCTGCTTAGCAGCAGCATGAAGTCCGCTCAGCCCTTTCTCCAGAATTCAGAGAAGTGGTTTCAAAATTCTGTTTCATAGAACAGTTCATGGATCTGTGGAAGCTCCTGGCCTGATGATAAAGGACAACTGGGAGGCCTCTTTTCCCTGCTTGGCTTTTATCTTCAAGGTCTTGCAGTGCCTTATAGGGCTTCGATTTGGTTAATAAGTTTTACTGTTGTTTCTTTAAGCACGGAAGGTCCTGTCCTAAGGAAACTCCGCCTCGGTGCTTCCCTCCCCCCACCACTGAGAAGGGAACGCACAGCCACTTCTGGCACATTGCCTGTCTAGTACTCTGCCAGTTGAGAACAGAGAGGGGACACAATTCCCTGCCTTGTGTGTACTCAACCCAGTTACTCAGAACAACAGCAGGGAGGCCAGAAAGGTCGTGTCATTTACTAGTCGGTGATTGTATTGTATCGTATTGTACTTATTCTAGTTGCCTTTTTTCCCAGGCCAGGGTTTTGCTCCTAAATGGATATGTTACCTTTGGTAATAATAAGCTCTGTGAGCTTCAGTTTTTTCATCTATAAAATGGTCATTAGACAATCTATGTAAAGTACCTGACATACTGTAGATACTCAGAAAAGCCCTTTATCTCTTTGTCTTTATGCCAGCAGACATTTTTCCTTCTTTTCCTTCTCATGGAGCCCAGCACAGGATACTAGGCACAGGGTGCAGACTCCTGTATCTGGGAATTTGTGTAAAGAAGACTGCTCTGAATTCTTGGCTCACCAGTCTCTGCTAGAGTATATTAGTTCCAAAAAAGGATTCTCAGCAAAAAGTAGTTTTTGAGGTGGGGGAATCAGTGTTAAGGCAAAGGAGTGAGTATTGTGGTCTACGATTCCAACTTCAGAGTTTTAGACTCTTGACTTGCAGAAAACTACTCTCCAGACGTCTGGGGGGTATACCTTTAGGAGAAGATGCTAGGTGTGAATTTTTCCAGTGTGTCTTTCCCACTAGACTGGAGGAGGATTCCTGTGTTTCTTTGTACAGATCACGTGCTCGGACCTCCCTGCTTTTTTTTTTTTTTTTTTTAAAGATTTATTTATTTATTTATCCCCCCCTTGCTGCTTGTGTTTTACTGTGTCCATTCCCTGTGTGTTTCTTCCATGTCTGCTTATCTCCCCCTTGCTGTGAGGTTCTGCTGCATCAGCCCACCGTGCCGCGCGGGCGAGTTTCAGCTCAGGAGGGAAGGCAGCCAGGTTAAAAGTCATTTACATTGTAGGGGCAGCGCTCACGGCGCCGCCTGGGGGTGGTGCGCCGCCCCCACGGCAGGGGAAGAGGCCCCGTGTGGGCCTTGGGGTGTGGCAGAGCCATGCCCTGATAGTAGCCCCTCTCCTCGGTGTCACGGCCCGGGCAGCGCTGACGGCAGGGCACTTGGGCATGCAGGGTGCCGTGAGTGCCTTTCCCCTCCCCTGAGGTAGACTCCTGCTCTCCCCATACTCCCAGCACCTAGTAAAGTGCACTCCTTCTTTGCTTTTATCAATGCATTTATCACACTCGTTTATAATGATTTGTTGGGGGTTGTTGCTCGCAGGAGAATCTGAGCTCCTTCCAGGCAGGAAATGGGACCTGTTACCTGCATTTCATCTGCAGTGCTCAGCCCAGTGCCTGGGAGATAGTAGGCACCCAGTAAACACTGGTAGAATAAATAGATAATGGGTCTCTGTTTCTTCTACAATTAGGGCAGTGAGTTAATGTTTCTCTCAGAGCAAAAGCTTAGAAGAGTGTTTTCCTCTTATTCGAGTTTCCTGCTTCTAACTTTGAGGAGAGACCTGCCGTCTCCGGTGCGTGTGCCAGGCATGTGCTGCATGGCGATGTGAGCGTGCACCTGGGGTCTGAACTCAGACCTCCTGGGAAGGTCCCCTCTGCCACGTGGGAGGCGTTGGCCTGGGGACATACCTTTCACCTCTTACTCCAGTGCCGTTGTTGCTAAGGTGGGCACCATGCCACCTACCCAGGTCGGGAGGGTTTGGGGACATGCACTGTCTGTGGAACTAAATTCCAGGCTTGGGAGCTGGGCCTTGGTTCCTGCTGCACCTGCAGCGCCCCGAGCTGGCTGCTCTCCAGCTGTCCAGCCACACTCAGTACGTCTTTGCCGAGTGCATGAAATGCACAGGTGCCGTCTGGTAGACCGGAGTGCTGAGCACTGGGGTGACGGGGTGGGCAGGGACTGGAGCGTCAGGGGCCTTAGGGCCCGCTGAGCAGTGTGAGTGCAGGTCACGGCTCTGGAGCGCAGTGGGAGGGCGTCACGCAGGGCAGTGACATGCCAGCTCTGTATTTTAGAGCATTTGGGGTTATGAACATCGCAGGCTGAAAAGTCTTGAGTTGTGGGAGTTCGGAGTTGTAGGTGGTTTTCTGAACTTCTCTCACTCAAAATGCACTGCTCTGTGTGTGAAACCGTGGTTGAGGCTGAGCTCATCCAGGGAGAGTGTGCGAATCAGGAGGGAAGAGGACGCGCGAAGGAATCTGCGGTGGCATCACAGTCTGTGCCAGGCTTGTCCACAAAGCTTAATGGCTCCTGTTGCTTCTCCCTCTCAGTGATCACAGGCTCCCAAGTTGATTTGGAATTAGTTCACACTTTCCCAGCAGATTTCAAATTTAAACGATAGGCTTTGTGGCGTCTCATGCTCGCAGCGTGTACATGTTGAAATTGCTGCTTTCTCTGCGAGTGTTTCTAGTTAGTGTTGTTACATCAGCGGATGGTCGGGCCCAGATCTTCAGCCCTTGAACCTGAACCCTGCAGCCTGGCAAAGGCCTACTCCAAGCCTCCAAGGCTCCCTGGGGATTTGGGCAGATGCCAGTCTTGCTCCTTTCCTTCAGGGCTTAGAGTCGAGCAGGCTCAGTTGTCTGCTTCCTTTTACCTCTCTTTTGGGTTGCACCCTGGCCAGGGCTGGCTTATTGCCACAGCCACATGGTGAAAATGGGCTGAAAAAGAGTTTCAGGAGAAAAGCCCAGAAAAGGGCTCCTGTTCAGAAGACAGCTTTTCCTTTTCTTCCCTGCTCCCAGTGGAAGCTCCACCTTCCGCTGCTCTGGTCCATTTTGGTGTCACAGAGGAGTCAGTTAGAGCCTTTTAGCCTAAGCTCTTTCTCGGTGGTGGTGGTGGGGTGGCGCGTCAGGGATCCCTGGCGTCCTTGGGAGACTGGAGTATGTCACTGGAACTTTGCTCCTCATTTCCTTTGCTTAGAGAACACGTTAGGAATTTGTGAAGTGAATTCAGTCTCCTAGTTCATTTAATTTCACTTGTAAGTTGTCAGTTTCTATTTGAGAAACCTTTTAAAAGCCCTTTTCTAGAAAAATTTTGTCATGTTTGAAAAATGACAATAATCAGCTTTTCTAAGTACCTTGGTTTGGATTCCTCATTTGAGGGAGAAATATTGACCTCAACTCATATTACATAATAAAGGAGACTGTACTTCTTTTTAAAAAAGACAATATTCAGGATAAGTTTCATACCATAAACTTTGCCCTGAAACCTAAAATACAGTTTCAGGCTTGAGGCTAGCCAGATACCCAAGGGAAATAAGTTCTGTCTTGCTTAGCCTGTAAAATTCACACTTTATTTGAGTCGGCTTTTCCTTATGAGGGCAAATTCGTCTTTGCTAAGTTGCAGCCTGGCTATTCTATTTAATTTAACACTGTTGGTCTAAAATGCTAATGAGTCAGTTCTATTGTTTAATATCCTCTGCAGGTCCTTTATGGCAAAGGCTAGGAATCACACTAGGAAGAGCACAGCTTACTCAGTTTAGTTCCCTAAGAGGGGATTTTCTTAGATTTCATTTTAAATGAGGTACGTTTGTACACAGTCAACCAACAAAATTGCTTTTTCCTTTTTTTTAATTTCCAGGTTCAGATGTTCTGTTTTTGAATCGTATTTACAGCAAAACAGAAGCTGGAAGGAAGGGTGCTTGAGCTTTTTGTTGTTCTAACAGCTCTCCACACCTTTAGTGGCTTTATTATCTTATCTTCTTATCTTCTGGCGGTCAGAAGTCCATGATGGTTCTCAGGGGACTAAAATCGGGGCTCAGCAGGGCTGCCTTCCTTCCCATGGGCGCGTAGGGCTCCTTGCCGTTGCCAGCTTCTGGAGGGCGCCCCATCCCGCACGCTGAAAGGCAGGAACACTGGCAGAGTTCTCTGCGAGCTGTCGTCTCTGGTTCTCCCTTTTCTGCCTCCTCTTCCAGTTTATAGAGCCCGTGGGATTATAACAGACTCGTCCAGGTAGTCCAGGGTAATCTCCCCATCTCACGGTCAGCTGACTATTAATCTTCTGTCCGCAGTCTTGACTCACCTTTGCTGTGTAACCTCATGTCACAGCTTCTGGAGATTAGGAAGTGGGTGTTTTTGGGGTCACCATTATTCTGCCTCCCACAGAAGGGCTGGGGGGGGAGGCTAAAACTGATGTTTATTAAGGGTCTAGTCTATCCTTGGCCTACTTTTAGGGATTTTCATGTATTACAGTATTCTTAGGGGGGCTAGATACGTTAAATAACCAATGCCACATAATAATATTAAGCTATTATTTGTTGACGTCTTGCTAAATGTCAGACACTGTACCAGGATATTTACAGACCATATTTCTCTCAATTCTTGGTAAAGCCCTCTGAGGCAAATGACATAAATTCCACTTTACAGGTGAGAAAACAGGCTCTCCTGGGTTTGTCACTGGCCCACTGTCACATGGCTAGTATGTAACGGAATGCTTTGGACTTCACCCATTTGGTTTCAAGCTTGTATTTTTTTCTGTTAGATTTTAGTGGATTAAGACCCAGGGTCTAAGGGAGCTGATTCCTCTGTTTCCCATACCATTTGAAGTTTTTATCAGGACAATACATTCAGAGTACCTGTTAGGTTATTTGGTGTCCATGCCGAAAAGACCGATTAGTGTAACAACTGACATGGCCACCTTTCCTCTTCCTCCTCTCTACCCTCTCACTTCTCATCCATTCGTAAGCCGTACCGGCTTTAGTAAGTATTTATTGAGCTCTTCCTTAGTCACAGTTTTTGTTTTCCCCAAAGCAGTCTCTTCTAGTCCTAGCATACTGTAATGTGTGAAACGGAAATCAGTGTTCTTTACTTCAAGGAAAATCTAACCTGTGAAATGTGAGTTAAGTGGTTTCCTGTCACGCCAACTGCGTGTTTTCCCCTTCTGCCTGTGTGGCAGTGTAGGCACCTTCAGGGCAGTGTGTGCTTGCAGTGTAGCGAGGGCCTTCACACTTGCTGGCCTTTCTCCCTGTTCTGTGCTTGGTGTGTTGTGTCATCTGCTTCTCACAACAGCCCCTTTTAGGTAGCTTCCGGTATCACCATTGAACAGGTGGGGAAACTGAGCATCAGAAAGATTAAATGACTTACTCAAGGTCACACAGTATATACAGTGGAGCCAGGTCTCCATTTTGGGTCCATTTGATTTCAAAGCTTCATAGCTCATGGCCTCAAAAAACTTGCACATTAGTTGGATAAACAAGATATAAAAATAAAATAAGAGTAAAAAAGGTAAATTACATTAAAAAACAACAGTAGAGGAAATGTTGAAAAGCTGTAACTATATGCAAGGTGAATTATACCAGCAGTTGATATGTTAGAAGTTCAGGAGGGAAAGATCATTTCAGGCTGTGATAGTCAGTGATACTTATGAAGGGGGAACATTTATTATTAATTTCCAGATAATCATTCTGGAATGTTCCTTAGAAATGAATCGTGTAATAGCAGTGGTAGCTACCTACATTGAACTTACTCTTCAGGGTCCATTTTCCTACGTTGTTTCATATAATGTTTGTAGCAGCCTTGTACAGATAGGTGTTACTACTCCCATTTTATTAGTAATGAGCCTGGGCCTGGGAAAGGGTAAGTCTGAGGGCTGACTAATGCAGTAGGACCATATTAAAAGCAGTCACTGTTTTATTCACAGATGAGTGTTTCACTAGATCACTTGAAAGAATTCTGTAAGAAGGGGTAAGATATTGAGTAAAGAAACTAAAAATGCTCAATGTAGTAATTAAACAGGAAAAGAATGCCCCAAGAACAGAGGGTTATGTATTTAGAAGTAGGGCTAAAATGTGCTTGATTTACATTGACCCTGAGGAGTTCATGTAGCTCATGTCATGGAACAAACTAGGACTGAATCAGCAGTTTGTTTCAGGATATCTAATGCCTGTGATAGGCTGAATAATGGCCCCCAAATATGTCCATGTCCTACTATCTAGACCTCGTGAATGTTACCTGGCAAAAGTCCCTTTGCAGGTGTGATTAAATTGGATCTTTATCCTGGGTTATCTGGTGGGCCTGATGTGATCACACTGGTCCTTGTAGGAGGGAGGCAGGACTCAGACAGAAGGCAGTTTGACAGTGGAAGCAGAGGTTGGAGTGATGCAGCCATAAGCCAAGGAATGCTGGCAGCCTCTGAAAGAGGGGAAGGGGCTCTTTCCCTGTGGACACAGCTTAGATTTCTGATCTAAAAATCTGTAAAATAAAACATTTATGTTGTTTTAAGCCACTGAGTTTGTGGTAATTTGTTATGGTTGCAATAAGAAACCAAAACAATGTCCATAAATAATTATGGGCTGTTTAACAATAATGGTTAGAGACTTCAATACCCTACCTTCACTAACGGATAGAACAACAAGCAGCAGATCAATAAGAAAATAGAAGATGAACAACTGTATAAACCAATTACGCCTAACAGACATCTGTACAATACACCTCCCAGCAACAGCAGAAACTACATTTTTCTCAACTGCATATGGAACATTCTCCAGGATAAGACCATACAGTAGGCCATACAGTAAGCCTCAGTACATTTATAAGGATTGAAATCATGCCAAGTATGTTCTCTAACCACAGTGGAATGAAATTAGAAATCAGTAACAAAGAAATTTGACAAATTCATGAATATTTGAAAGTTAAAAGAACACACTCCTAAATAATGAGTCAAAGAGGAATCACAGGGGAAATTAGAAAATACTTTGATATGGATAAAAATGAAGATAGAACATACCAAAAACTTACGGGATGTTGCTAAGGCAGTACTTAGAGGAAAACTTATAGCTATAAAGCAAAAAAGATCTCAAATCAATTACCTTGAAAGTAAGTGAGTAAATAAATAAATCCTTAAAAAAAAAAATGTATAGGGGAGTAAGATACGGGCTATAGTTGGTAGTGGTACTTTGACCATGCTCTTTCATAATTTGTTAACAGGTGTTTCACAACAATGCGGGGTGTTTGTTGGGGGGTGATGTGTGGGAGCCCTGTATGATGTTATGCTTGTTTGTTTTGTAAGTTCACGATGTTTGTTGAACACCTGTAGTTTATGTATGTTCATACATGAATGATATACTTCAATAAATTGTTTAGAAAAAAAAGAAAAGAAAAAAAATTACCTAACCTTCTTTCTTAGACACTGGGAAAAGAAGAGCAAACTAAATCTAAAACAAGCAAAATGAAGGAAATAATAAAATTAGAACAGAAATTAATGAAATAGATACTAGAAAAATAGAGAAAATCAAAACTGAAAGTTAATTCTTTGAAAAGATCAATGAAATTGACAAAACTTTAGCTAGATTGATGAAGAAAAAAATTAGAGAAGACTCAAATTACTAAAATCAGGAAAGAAAGGCAAGGCATTACTATTGACCTCATAGAAATAAAAGGGACTAAGGGAATACTATGAGCAATTACTTGTTTGCCGATTGTGGTAGACTGAATTGTGTCCCCCAGTTTGGACATGTTCTTGGCTGTGGACCACTTTCTGCTGGGTGTGGACCCACTGTAAATGAGATCTCTTGAAGATGTTACTTCAGTTGAGGTGTGGCCCCACTGGATCAGATTGGGTTTTAATCCGAATTGCTAGAGCCTTTTATAAACAGAATGAGAGACAGAGAGAAGCCCCTGGAAGCAGCCAGAAGGTGGAAGTCAGTGTCACCCAGAAGAGAAAGGAGGGGATGCTGCCACACATGTATTGCTGTGTGCTAGAAAAGCCAAGGAACCCCAAAGATTGCCGGCCAGCTAAAAGATACCTCCCCTAGGAGGAAGCAAGCCTTCTAGCCTCTGACACTGTTGTTAATCCAGCCCATTGTATGGTATTTGTTTTAGCAGATAAGAAGTTAAAACAGTTTTTGGTATTGGAAGGTGGGATCCTACTATAAAAATACCTAAAAATGTGGAAATGGCTTTGGAATTGGGTAGTGGTGAGAGGCTAGAACTGTGAGGGCTCAAAAATGAATGAGAGCTGTAGAGAAAGTTTTGTCTTATTAGAAAATAATTCATCATGAACAGAAGTTGGTAGAAATATGGACGTTAAAGGTACTTCTGGCGAGGCTTAGAAGGAAATGATGACTGTGACATTGGAATTGGAAGAAAGGCACTCTTTGTCATAAAGTGGCAGAGAGCTTGTTGAAATTGAATTCTGGTGTTAGATGGAAGGCAGAATTTGAAAGCAATGACCTTGGATATTTAGCTGAGGCAGTTTCCAGGCTAAGTGTGGAAGGTACAACCTGGTTTCTCCTCATAGCTTAGAGTAAAATGAGAGAAGAAAGAGATAAGCTGAAGATTAAATTGTCACGCACAATGAAACCAGCAGCTAGTAATTTGCAAGTCTCCCCCTGTCCAGGTAGTGTGCTCTGAGACCAGGGCCAGCAGCGGCCCCATCAGGAAGCTCCCTGAGCCCTCGGGAAGTGAGGCCCCAGAGGACAGGACTCCGTGAGAGGGCTCAGGGAGCAGCCCTTTGCTGAAGAGGGTGTGGCTGAACATGGACCCAGAAAGCCATTTCAGGGGAGTCGGGACTGGAAATGCAGTTATCCAGGGAGGATCTGTGGAAGTTGTCTGATGGTTTGGACCCGACAAGGTTTTTGCAACGTTTGTATGAGCAGATCCACTGCCAACCTGGACTGAAAGGGACATACTCCTAAATAATCAGTGAGTCAAAGGGGAATGAATTGAAGGAAGAATGACTTCAAGGGCAGAGCCATGGAAGCAAATGTCTTGACGGAAAAGATCTCCTCAGGCCAGGAGAGCAGACCCATCCATATATGTGGAAGGGGCGGGTCCACGCCTGCTCCTGGAGGGGCCAGCCATCTGCCCCCAGGCTTGGAGGGGGCCAGCTTTGCACCCAGGTGTTCAGGTAGAGGGTGGGGCCTACCCCCTAGAGTTGGAGGGGAGCCTGGCCTCAGCACCAGCACTGGGAAAGCTTGTCCTAATTCTGGGCAGTGGTACTCTGTTCTGTCCTCTTTCAGCTTCTCAGGGCACTCTTGGCATACCTGTGTCATAACTTTTGTCACACTGGATTGCAGTCTTTTTCTTACCTATGTCTCCCCTTTAGAGTTTAAACTTCTTGAAGGCAGGGATTGTATATTCACAGTGCCTGGAACAAAATACGTATTCAGTAAAGGTTTATTCAGTGAATGCTGCAGTGAACTTATTTGCTCATACATCTGTGTTTTCCATTCAGATAATTTCTTTAGGATACTTTCCTAGAAGTTGGATAGGTTAGAGTTCATCAGCTTTTTAAAGGCTCTTGACCCACATTATCAAATTGATTTATAGATTAAACTTCTGCCAACAGTATATGTGAATGCTTTGGTGGGACCTTATAAATCAGATTTTAAGGTAAAATATGTCAGGATAATTTGTGTTACTGCTCAGG
This sequence comes from Cabassous unicinctus, assembly GCA_029593785.1. Lineage (NCBI taxonomy): Eukaryota > Metazoa > Chordata > Mammalia > Cingulata > Chlamyphoridae > Cabassous > Cabassous unicinctus. The sequence continues at coordinate 29,306 of JAQZBX010014255.1, forward strand.
CTTTGGTTATTTGGGACTAAGTAGAAAACATTTATTTGGCGGGTTTTAGCCTGTCACCCTTGATGAGTAATTGGTAATGGGAACATAATGTACCATACTAGAAAAGTAGGTATTTGGTTTCCATTTCCCATCCTGGATATGGTTGCTTTTCAAATATAGTTTGTTGTTCCTTGATAGAGTTAGATGGCAGAAAACCTTCTTTGGCATTCATCATAATGATCAGACAGTAATAGGCACTCTGCTGGAATAAATGCTTTCTCAAAACTTGAAGAAACTCTTGGAGAAGCAAATTCTCTCTCATCTTATGGTTTTGCAAAGTTTAAAAAAATTTTTTTAAGTTTTAAATGTCATTGCACATTATATTAATATATAAATTTACAATTGCTGGTCAGGTTGATGATCTTATCGTGGCTAAAGTTGTCTATAGGCAGAGAGAAAAATAATTAACAATGATGTAATGGGTGTTCGGATTTGCATCCGATAAAACCTGCCATAGAATTAGAGAATTTGCAACACTGCCTTGGGAAATAGGAAATAGGTAGATCTTCCTTTGCACAACTTGGTGCTAGAGAAAAGGGAGAGTAGAAATGAGCTCTGGGTTACCAGACTGATTCCTGGAAGAAACCTTGTGTCCTTGAGATAATTCATTATCAGTTCTGTGCCCAGATTGTTCTCATGTCTCCATATACCCAGCTGTACCTGTGTGCCATCTTTTTGTAATCTCTATTTTTTCTCAGTTTTTTGGTGTGTGTGTGTGTGTGTGTGTGTGTGTGTTGGGGTGGGTGGGAAGTGGAGGTAGTGCTTGGGAGAAGCTTGCTTTTTGAGATTGAGTTCATTCTTTGGACAAGTGGTCTGACGTAGTTCACGTTGACCAGGCGCAGGGGCCAGCCGTCAGCTCTGAGGACGTGGGCAGGTTGAATCCCCTCGCAGCACGTTCCTCATCTGACAAGTGGGACACCACCACCTCGCTAAAAGGGCTGTTGGGAGGTGTATGTGAACTTCAGAGTGGAAAATGAAACATTTGTGAAGTCTGACTAGTGCCTGGCACTTAGTGGGTTCTCAACAAATGTTTCTTTCTTTTTCCTAGGCCTCTTGTAGTCAGAAGACCTGGGAAAGAACTCTGTGGGGCTTTGTTGTTCTTGTGTTGGGGTTGGCATCATGTTATTTTTCTCCCGTAGCCTTTCTAGACCTCAAGTCTCTTTCCTCTTCCTCTTCTCTTTCCCTTCCTCCGTATCCCTTTCCTGTTAAAAAAAAAAAGACCAAAACTGATGGGTTTTCTCTATTGAAAAGTTGCATTTACTAATTAAGTCTTCTTTGCACCTGGCCTGTGTTTGAAAGTTGCTGATTGTTTTTTTTTTTTTTTAAAGGAGTTACTAGGAATTGAACCCGGGACCTCGTACATGGGAAGCAGGCGCTCAACCGAGCTACACCTGCTCCTTGCTTATTGTATTTTATGGACTCTTTTCTTTCACATTAAATGTGGGGCACAGTGGTCAGATCTGTCTGAAAATAGCTTCATCTGAGACCAGTAATTATAATAGTTGCATCGTCTTACAGCACCAGACCTAAGACATGATGGATTGTGTAGGCCCGTTCAGCTGCCGTGAGTGCAGTTGTTGTGGTTTGCAGCTGCCCACACAGCTTGTAATTGCTGCCAGGCTGTGGTGTAGCAAAGCCTCACCATGGCGGCTGTGGGGAAGTCCGGGCATTTTCTGTACTTCAGCATCTTTAAGGCTAATTAGTCTTTGGAACTAAATAGTGTAAAGCGTATGAATCAGATTCATACTCTGTCAGTGCACCGTGCTGTCTGCTGCAGGGCTGAGCTTACTTGTCTAGATCTCTGAGACCTTGGAGCCATTGCATTTTCTCTCATTTGAGCATTGGCATTTTCCTGCTCATTCTCTTTCCCTGTCCAGGGCTGCTGGGCCTCTGTTTCTGGGCCAGTACAAGACATTTCTGGAGATACTGCAGAGCGGGGGAGATCTTAACCTTTTTTGTTCCAGGGACCCCTTTGCCAGTCAGGTGAAAACCACGGACTCCTGAGAACGCAGCGGCGGATAGTTTTATGATGCTCAGCATCAGCATGGCTTTAAATTAAATTGTAGGATTATTCAAAATTAATTAAGCTCACGGACCCCCTGAAATCTTGCCATGGCCCCCTGGCCATGGACCCCTGGTTAAGAGCGCCTGCCGCAGAGCATAAACGTAGAATTCCAGTTTGTTTTTATGTAAGAAGAATTTGAATGTCCGTGATTTTGGAACACTATTGCATAGTGACTTTCAAGAATGTGGGCTCTGGAGTCAGGTTGCTTGGGTTGGAATCTCTTCTCTGGTGAGCTGTAACCCTCGGGCGGGTCCTGTAACCCTTCCCTACCTACATTTCCTCAGTTGAGGTAAAACGTGGAAAACAGTAATAATTACCTCAAAAGGTTGTTTTAAATCACTAACTTAGGCAAAGCATTCATTGGCTGGTAGTCAGTAAAAGTGAGCTATTATTATTTTCACATATTTATTTGTCAAGTGCCATGCTTACTCCTGAGGAGGTGAAAATGAATAAGAAATAGTCTCTGGCATAAGAAACTGCCATCTACTGGGATGTATACAGTGTAACTGTATACAGTGATAAATGCTGCACACAAAAAAACCCATTCTCCATCTCACTTATCCTCCTCACTCAGCTTACTTTTCTAGTAATTATAGCATTCCTTTATTCTCTGACATAGGATCTACTTGTTAGCTTTATTGTTTATCATGTTTCTCCCTGCTGAAGTGTAAACTCGGGGCAAACAGCCTTTGTCTGCTCATTGCTGTACCCCAATCCTATAGCAGTGACTGACACACAGTAGGTATTTAGTAAAAAGTCTTGAATGAATGAATACTAAAAGTGCTTGGGGCACTGATGACTAAGCCTGGGTGGGACAACGGAACTACAGACAGATGGTACTTTTTTAAGCTGGACCTTGACATGAGCAAGAGGTGGAGAAGGGCTTGTCAGCCTGAAGAACAGAAGTTTGGAGATAAGAAAGTTTATAGCATGACCCAGGAAAGTGCATCATGTCTGTTGTCGCCATTAAATAATCTGAAGACTAGTTTGCATGGAAATGATAGCAGTTTGTTTTCTGTTTGATTGTTTACTTTGCTGTCAAACCTCTGTCTTCATCTAAGCTCCTGCTTTGCTTATTGCAGGAAGTTTGTTTTTCAATGGTAAGATTTCATAGATAGCTGCTTCTTTTTTTTTGCATGAAGTTAATTCCTAGAATACCAGCTATTCCTGAGTGATATAATCAAGCACAAACAGGACTAAATAATGATGGCTAAAGATGATGATGGTGGTGGTGGAGATGATGATGATGATGGCATTTGAAAAGCAATTTACAGTCACCAAAGCATTTTTACTCTTGTTAACTCACTTGAGTCTCTTAATGGCATTATGGAGTATGCAGGATTGATGGGCAACCCTAGTTTCTATATAATTACTTCATTTGCATAGGTCCTCACAGTACTTAGTTTACAAAAACACCAGGCAAGGCTCCCTTGTTACTATCAAGAGCCTTAGCTCCTGAGTTCTTTGTGGTCTCTTTGCTGTTGAGCTATGCCAAGCAGCAACACAGTCCTAGTTCCTGGGCCTGCAGAGGAGAGAGCAACTGCCCTGAGAGAACTGGCTCTTGCAGGCCACTCTGGTTCCCACTTAGCTTTCCAAGGGTGGGGGTAGCCTCAGGCAAGAGCAGTCACGGCTCCTTGTCACCCTGTCCGCCTCTTAGTTTGAGAAGCAAAACAAAAGGGGACATCCATGAGGGAGTGGTTGATGAATCCAGGCCTCTCTCCAGTACCATTTGTAAGCCTTGATTTTTCTCTCCAATGGTACCATCCCATCTCCAGAATGTAAGCTCTGGAAGGGCAGGGTCTTTTTCACTCACTGCTGATCCCAAACACCCGAAAAAATGTTTGGCATTTAGAAAATGCTCAATTAGCATTTTGGATCAATGAATATTAGATGAGTGGTGGCCTCGTTTTGACTACAAGGAGTCCATTTTGCCCATGGCCTTTATCTGAGCTCCTCTTTATGAGTGAAAGAGAAGATTGGGGAAGTTTAGATTCTCCCCAGAAGTTAGAGGTTTGCTAGTAGGCAGGGCAGATGTCAGCTCCATTTTCTAGGTGAGATGGTGGCGGTTGAGAGAGGTTAAATAAGTTGGTTAGGGTTATATGGCAGGTAAGTTGCAGCAACACACTCAAACACAAGTCTCTAGATGCAAACGGATGACTTCTTCAGCTCCATTAGAAAGGATTATTAGTAGTTTTCTGTAATCTGTGCATATTTACATATGTAAGTCTTGTGTTTTGTCTCTCAGATGTTTTCATTATATTGTTAGCATAGTTCAAATACAAGTAACATGATGTTTACCCATGTAGCAAACCCCATTCCATAATCGTGACAAATTAGCATTCTCAGTTGTGGCAGAAATTGATTTGCTGAAATGGCTGTTATCAGATCTGATCAGACGTGAATCATACTACACGCAAATACTTATTTTCAAAAGCTCCTGTGTTCGAAGAAAAGCAAGTTGATGCTTCTCTTTTCTTCTTCCTCTCTGTTTTTGAAGAGGTGGTTTGAGCTAATCTGTTTGGGCAAAATGATTTTTTCTCTTCTGATATTTTGGCCTTGAACCTTCTGACCTATTTAAAATTAATTTTCTTATATTCCTTTCTTTATGTTTCTCTATAATGTTTTTCCGCATTTAAAATCATTTAAATATTTTATATGCGGGGTCTGTGTATATTTGTTATTTGACCTTATTTATCAATAGTTTTTAATATATTTACCATTAAATTTTAAGGTCCAAGAGGGCCTGTGTTGTGTTTGCTTCTGCTCTTTGTTGATTTCCTAGCACAGAGTGTGGGCTTCAAATGTTTGTGGAATAAATGAATTCATTGAATACTTATTGTGTTTTCAATAGCAACAAAAAAAACTCAAATATCTAGGAGTTAATTTAACCAAAGAAGTATAGGACCTGTATGCAGAAAACTACAAAACAATGCTAAAAGAAATTTAAGAAGACCTAAACAAATGGAAAGACATTCCGTGTTCATGGATTGGAAGAATAAATATCGTGAAGATGTCAATCTTACCCAAACTGATTTATAGATTCAATGCAATACCAATCAAAATCCCAACAGCTTACTTTACAGAATTAGAGAAGGCAGTTACCAAATTCTCCTGGAAGGGTAATTGCACCCGAATAGCCAAAAGCATTCTAAAAAAGAAGAGGGACGTGGGAGGAATTTCACTGCCTGACCTTGAAACATCTTAAAAAGCTACAGTGATACTTACCTGGCAGGGGAGATACCATGATCACGAAGGTGGTTTTCCCAGGGTGAGGCTCATCCATTGCACTCCGGGTGTGCTGACCCCTGCGATTTCCCCAAATGCGGGAAACTCGACTGCATAATTTGTGGTAGTGGGGGACTGCGTTCGCGCTTTCCCCTATTAAAAAAAAAAAAAAAAGGCTACAGTGGTCAAAACAGCATGGAACTGGCATAAAGATAGACACATAGATCAGTGGAATAGAATTGAGAACCCAGAAATAAACCCCCACCTATGCAGTCAACTGCTTTTTGACAAACCTACCAAGCCCACGCTAATGGAAAAAACAGTCTCTTCAATATGGTGTTGGGAGAACTGGATATCTATAACCAAAAGAATGAAAAAGAGGACCCGTATCTCACCCCCTACACAAGAATCAACTCAAAATGGATCAAAAATCTAAATATAAAAACCGGGACCATAAAACTACTAGAAGAAAATGTAGGGAAACATCTTCAAGACCTTGTAGTAGGTGGTGGTTTCTTGGACCTTATACCCAAAGCACGTGCAACAAAAGGAAAAATAGATAAATGGGACCTCCTCAAAATTCAACACTTTTGCACCTCACAGGACTTTGTCAAAAGGGTGAAAAGGCAGCCAACTCAATGGGAAAAAAATATTTGGAAATCACATATCTGATAAGGGTTTAATATCCAGGATATATAAAGAGATGTTCCAACTCAACAATAAAAAGACAAACGACCCAATTAAAAAATGGGCAAAAGACTTGAATAGACATTTCTCCAAAGAAGAAATACAAATAGCAAAAAAACACATGAAGAAATGCTCAACATCACTCATGATTAGGGAAATGCAAATGAAAACTACAATGAGAAAAAAACAAAACAAAACTACAATGAGATATCATTTCACACCTATCAGAATGGCCACTATTAAAAAGACAGAGAACTACAAGTGTTGAAGAGGATGTGGAGAGATAGAAACACTTCTTCACTGTTGGTGGGAATGCAGAATGGTACAACCACTGTGGAGGACTGTTTGGCAGTTCCTGAAGAAGTTGAATATAGACTTGCCACATGACCCGGCAATACCACTACTTGGGTATATAACCAGAAGAACTGAGAGCAGTGACACGAACAGACATCTGCACACCAATGTTCATAGCAACATTATTCACCATTGCCAAAAGTTGGAAACAACCCAGGTGTCCATCAACAGACGAATGGATAAACAAACTGTGGTCTGTTCACATGATGGAATGTTATGCAGCTGTAAGAAGAAATGAAGTCATAAAGTATATGGCAACCTGGATGAACCTGGAGGACATTATGTTGAGCGAAGCAAGCCAGACACAAAAGGACAAAAACTGTATGAATGCGTTACTATGAACCATATATATTGTGTAACATATTGTTTGAGTCAAAAAAAATTTTATGTGTATCCAGTACATTTAATTAAGAAATGTGTATATTTATTCATCTGTGTTTACTTTTTAGTTTTTAATTGTTTATATTTTCAATTATTAAATTACAAAAGTTAAAAAAAAAAAAATAGAATACCTATTGTGTAGACACTCTGCCAGAGCTGGATAGAGGAGTGGAAGGATACAGAGACGTTCCCCTGCTGTCGAGATGTGTGCAGCCAAGAACTTAGCTGTGATACTGCCATGAAGGATGCTTTACCCAAGTGCTGGAAGAGCACAAAGAAGAGTGACTGATGGGTGTGTTTGGAGGAAATCTTCCTAGGAGAGGAGCATTTGAGATTGAGTTTAAACCTTAAATGGGATTGAAGAAGAGAGAGAAAGGATAACAGCATACAAAGAGAGGGAGACCATGATAGACCATGGTAAATTCTGGAATGGTGAAGAGTTCTGGGTGGATGGTTGCTGTGAGGAAGAGAGAGAGACTTGAGAGAAGGATTAGCTTGCCTGAATTCCATCTACTTAAATCAGTAGCTCTACTGATTGATGGAACTCAGCGTGAGGTGGGGGCGGGGTAGCTAGCATTAGAGAATTGGTGGAAGTAAGACTGGCAAGGTGGATTCAGGCCGAGTGTGGTGATATTGCGTGCCTTTCCAAGGAATATAGACCTTGCCCTGAAAGCATCTGGAAGAACCTTTATAACTCTTTGATTGGGCTTACCGGATTGTTTCACCATTATTGGAACTTGTCATACAGTAGTGCTTTAAAAATTATCTTTTTAAAGGAATGACGTTCTGATACATGTTACCTGGCTGAACCTTGAAACACATTGCTGAGTGAAATAACTCAGACACAAAAGGATAAACATTGTATGATCCCAGTGTTATGAAATATCAAGAGAAAGAAAATTCATGGAGACATAAAGAAGATTAGACGTTGCCATGGGCTGTGGGAAGGAGGAATGGAGAGTTATTGCTCTGAGGGTGAAGAGTTTCTGTCTTGGTGATTAAAGTTTTAGTAATGGAAGGTGGTGATTGTTGCACAACTGTAAAAGTAGTTAATGCCACTGATTTGTACACTTAAAATGGTTAAAGCAGGGCTATTGGTATTCATAGTATGAATTTCATATTTGATTGGAAATCCACTTCTTACCAGAAGCATTGAAAGAGCCCTTGTGCACCTTGAGGGCACTAAACAGCATGGTGAATTGGGTGTTGTGTGGCAGTGTAACTTAAATGGAAAGAAGAAGTGTCCTGAGTATTGCTGTCGACTCAGTATGTAGGTAGTTCCTGCTCATAATTGATGCTGAGTAAGTATTTTCTGAGTTGAACGTTGCTGAGTGTTTATGTCTGGCCAATCCAGGGTTTAAACCCCAGCAATACTGATTATTAGCTGTGTAACTTTAAAGAAGTTACTTAACCTTTGTGGCCCTTCTCTGTTGTTAGGAAGATTAGAGGAGAGTTATGAGTAAAGGCCCAGCAAAGGCACTGACAGGTAGGGGATGCCCATGTCGGGAGCGGTAGTTGCTGTTATCAGCATGGTTAATTTTTAAAATTGTCACCATCACATTATAGCTAGTAATACGTTTAGAGGACTCCTTATTTTCTTTGGTATAATGCTTCTGTCCATCCTCCTCCTCTTAATGTCTTTACACAGTCTGTCTCCTCCTTATCAGGTTGCAAGCCCCATTAGGATAGAGCCTGTTTTTGTTTCATTCACTGCTGTATCCATCCCAGTGCTGGACAGATAGCAGGATTCCCGTCTGTTCAGTGATGGACAGACGGACTGCATATCTGAGGCTACCTTGTTCTGTTGGCATGTGGCATTGACACCTTTGCCTTATCTTGCTCGGGACTGCCCACTGCTCTGTCTTTCCAGCCTCCTGCACATCTGCTGTCTTGGTGAGAAGCTCGCTTACTCTGTGTGCGGGATCCCTGGCCACTTGGGCTCGGCCTGTGTGGCAGTTATGTTTAGACCGTGCCACTTACTAGTTGCATAACTTGGGGCAAAATGAGGTTTGTGTAAGGATTAAATTACTTTTATATTAAATCTAGACATCAATATTATAGGCATGGAAGTATTTTAACAGTCCCTGGTGCTTATAGAACACTTCCCATGCTCCCCCCACCCCCCCAATGCGTCGGCAGTGACCCCTCGTGCCTGAGGAAGATTGGCGTTCTTACTTGGGAGAGAGGAGCCATGGAGTTGTGTCTAGGAGAGGAGGAGACGTTCCCTATAATCCAAGTCCCATGACTATTCTGGTGGCCTTGCCAGCCCTGATAAAGGGCATGTCTACCCAGTGTCCCTTACTTTTGACATACGTTGTTTCCATTGAATTACAAGACTTTGTGTAATCAAGTCTTGAGAGGTGTGCAGAAGAGCAGACTGAGACAACATTATTTATTTATTTATTTATTTATTTATTTTTAAAGATTTATTTATTTTATTTATTTATCCCCCCCTTGCTGCTTGTGCTGCTGTGTCCATTCGCTGCGTGTCTTCTCTGTGTCTGCTTATCTCCCCCTTGCTGTGAGGTCTTGCTGCATCAGCCCACGGTGCCACGCGAGCCGGTCTGCCCTCACAAGGAGGCACAGGGAAGCGAACCCGGGGCCTCTCATATGGTAAACGGGTGCGCTATCCATTATGCCACACCCGCTTCCTGCCGTGAGGTTGCTGCATCAGCCCACCGCACCGCTCAGGCCGGCGTGCCCTCACAAGGAGGCCTCGGGACGCGAACCCGGGCCTCCCATATGGTAAACGGGGGCTCTATCCACTGAGCCACACCCGCTTCCC
>JAQZBX010014256.1:0-38842 GCA_029593785.1 Cabassous unicinctus
AACTGACCTAGATTAAATTCTAAAGCAAGGCTGGAGGATCTGTGGTCCCCCAAAGAGACCAAAGGGACCGAGGAACACAACCTAGAAGTGTAGTGGTAATTTTTCACATTGAGAGACAAGAGATGGGAAGGAATCAGCAGATAAAGTCCATTTCCTTCTGCAGGCCGGAAATAACCCTTTTCCTTCCCAAGAGACAGTACTGCAGTGCTCTGGTTCCACACGTCCTCTCTGGAGATGTTCCCAGGTGACCAAGGCACTGGCTGTGTTTCCTTGTGACAATGTGGCTAGCTTGATAATGCATCACCTTGTACTTGCTTTTCCTCATTCTCTGCCTCTTTTCCTTTTTCCTTCCCTCTTTCTGTCCTGGATTGCATTTCTCCGATAAAGAATGAGTGTGTAAGCTTTGCCTCAGGCTCAGCTTTCTAAGGAACCCAGGTTAAGACAACATTCAACTGGAAATGCAGAGTAAGCAGGAGAGAGGTTAGTGTTGGAGATAAAAATGGAGAGGTAAAAGTGAATAATCACCTAAGGAATGAATGTAGACAGGAGAGGGGAAGACAGAGGACTGAGCTTCCTAGCACTCTGACACCCTGGGGAGCTGAGGATGAGTCAGCAAAGAATGAGCAGAAACAGCTAGGGGGGCGAGAGGAAACCAAGAAAGTGGTTTCCTGGAAGCCAAATGAGGAAAGTTTTGCAAGTTCAACTTGGTCACATAAATAAGGATGGAAAATTGACCATTGGATTTAGTATCGAGGTAGTTATTCTGGTGACCTTGATGAAGGTGGTTTCTCTGAAGAGGTCAGAGCCAAAGCCTGATGACAGGGGATTTCAGAGAGACTAGGAAGAGAGGAATTGGAGACAGCAAGGATACCCAATACCTTGGAGGAGTTTATCTCCAAAGATGAACAAAGGAAAAGGGCAATAGCTTGAGGAATAGGATCCATAGCCGGTCTTTTAGGATGGGAGAAATTACTTGTATTTGTATGAAAATGGGAAAAGTTCAACAGAGAGGGTAAAACTCATGCTACAGAGAGAGAAGTTGGCTGCAGTCTGGAAGGGCCCAGCAGAAATGCTAAGATTTTAGATTCCAGGGGCCTAGAAGTAGGTTTATTTCTGTGGAAAGAGGGGAAATGTTAGACATCTGGAATTTCCTTTCCATGGATGCCTGGGTCTCTAGGGCCTAACTTTTAAAGTTCAACATTTACTTTTTGATGTGGTTAGAAACTCTGAGCCCACAGTATGTTCCCAAGAGTATTTAATTAAATGGGAATCTGGTGTACATCTGTGGCTAATTAACGCTGATCAAAAACAATTAAATATTAAATATCAGTGCTGTTACCTGGTTCCTTACGAATAACTGCAAAAGATTGAATGTTGTTATTGAGTCCTGACCTCCATAGAACCAAGTTCATGTTAAAGTAATAAAAGATTAAGACTGAGCCAATGAAAGAGCAAAATTTGTGAATTAAAAAAATATATATCTGAATCAATGAAATACTAATATCAGGGCAAATATACTGCTTAAAGTTCTCTTCCTCAGCCTATGGGTTTGGAAGGGTCCTCTCTCTCGTAGAAAGAATGGCAACTCCACTTAGCAATGTAGGAAATATTTCTAACAATTCTCCTTACAGTAAAATATGCCTTCAGATGCTGATGACTGTTATATGATATATACGCAATGACCTAATTCATTCAGTAAGTAATTAATGAGGACTTGCTTTGGCCAGGTCCTATACTAAGCTCCGGGGTTAAAGAAATGCTTAAGATGAACTCTGTCTTCAAAGAGCTCATGGTCTGGTGTTTCTCAAAGGAGGGTGCCCTGACTCCCCCCATTAGGAGAACCCCCAGGGTGCTTTGCCCTTCCTCTCTCCACCTTCTACCTTCATCTAGCGTGGTTAGGGGCTGCTGTTGCCTCCTGGTTTAATAAACAATGGTGTTTTGTTTTCATTTATTTTTATTATTTATTTATTTATTTATTTCTGGGGGATCCTGGGGCTGGGGATTGAAGCCGGGACCTTGTATGTGGGAAGCTGGAACTCAACCACTGAGCTACACTGGCTCCCCTTGTTTTTATTTCTTGCTCTTCTTGTTTTGGGTGATTTTTGAGAGAAGATGGGGGCAGAAATGACCTTTCTTTGCCAGCTTGAAACTGAAAAGCCACCACATGGGAGGAAGGTTCTGGTGAGGATCCAGTGGATCCTCTAGATGATTGCTTCTTACCTTTGGGAACAGTAGAGAGGGTGAGGTGGTGGGTGGGGGGACAAAGACCAAAATACAGTGGTGGCCTGGGTCATTGGTTGTTAAGAGCCAGAAGAGTGAGTCAAGCCTAGCAGGCCACCCAGCAAAGAGATGGGTGGTGGATAAGAACCATGCTACAGTGGGGGACGGATGTGGCTCAAACGGTTGGATGTCCGTCTCCCATACGGAGGGACCAGGGTTCGATCCCCGGGACCTCCTGGTAATTAAAAAAAAAAAAAAAAAAGAACCATGCTATGAAGCCAAAACAAAGAGTTGAGGAAAAGAAATTCATGAACAAGGAGCAGCAGGTGGAAAAACAAGGAGGTGGTCTGGAAGGATTCCAGAGACAAACTGGGGATGCTGTGGCAACTTCAAACATTGTCCCTGCACAGGCTTGAATATGCTGCCCAGGTTATTTAAAGGGATCATTGTAGATGGACAATTTGAAATTATCTGCTTCATTGCTCATGTCCATAGTTAAGAGTAAGCTTCCTTCATAAGATTCTGAAGTCAGAGCCTTTGTAAACTGTAAAGTGCTCAGATGTTAGCAGTTATAGGAAGTGATTGTTTGATGCTCTTGCAATGGTACTTGGTACATCAAATTCTTTTTTTTTTTTTTTAAGATTTATTTAATTTATTTATTTTCCCCATCCCCTCCTTGTTTGCACTTGCTATGTCTGTTCATCTTCCTTGTTTCTTTAGGAGGCACCGGGAACCACACCTGGGACCTCCGATGTGGGAGGGAGGTGCGTAATCGCTTGAGCCACCTCCATTCCCTGCTTTGTTGTGGCTCTTGTTATGTTTTTCTTCTTGTACCTCTTGTTGCATCATCATGTGGCATCAGCTTCCCGTGCCTGCCCACTGCATCAGCTTGCTGTCTTGCTTGTCTTGTTTAGGAGGCACTCTGCTCCCTGCTTTTGTTGTGTCTCTCATTATGTTTTTTCTTCTTGTGTCTCTTGTTGCATTACCTTGTTGCATTATCTTGTTGCATCAGCTTGCCGTGCCTGCCCGTCACACCAGCTCACTGTCTTCTTTAGGAGGCACAGGGAATTGAACCAGGGACCTCCCATGTGGTAGGCGGGAGCTCAATCGCTTGAGCCACATCCACTTCCTCATAGAATTCTTTTTGTTTTTTTTTAAGATTTATTTATTTCTCCCCCCATCCCCAAGGCCATTGTTTTGCACTCACTGTCTGCTCTCTGTGTGTTCTTCTGTGTCTGCATGTCTTCTCGTTAGGCAGCACTAGGAACCGATCCTGGGACCTTCCAGAGTAGTGAGAGGTACTCAATCTCTTGCACCACCTCAGCTCCCTGGTCTGCTGCATCTCTTATTGTCTCTCTCCTGTGTCTCTTTTTGTTGTGTCATCTTGCTGAGACAGCTCTCCACGTGGGCCAGCACTCCATGTGGGCCAGCTAACCTGTGAGGGCCAGCACTCCACGTGGACCAGTTCTCCACTTGGGCCAGCTCACTGCATGGGCCAGCTTGCTTTTCACCAGGAGGCCCCAGGAATCGAACCCTGGGCCTCCTATATGGTAGACAGGAGCCCAATCGCTTGAGCCACATCCTCTTTCCCCCTATCAATTTCTTAATCAGTAAAGAGGAGACAATTGCAGTTTCCTCAACTTACTTCACAGATGCATAGGAACACTGTGTGGATTTGACTTTCCCTTTTGGGAGGAGGATGCTCATAAGAGGATCTTTAATCTGAAAGCTCAGACATATCTCTCTTCAGCTTGAAGCTGAATGTGGGAGAGGGATGCAAGGAGGCAGAAGGAAACAATTGTTTCATAGCACCTGCTGGGTGCAAGGTACTTTCCATGTTTTATTCTTTTATCCTTCCAACCTCCATCTGGACGGAGCCTTCTTACCTACTGTTGGGGACTGAATCATGTCCCCTACAAAAGGCAGGTTGGCAGGTTCAGGTCCCAAGCCCTGGTCCTGTGGCTGTGAAACCATTTGTAAATAGGACCTTTGAAGATGTGTTTAAAGTGCCCTAACTGAATGAGGGGGCCTTAATCCAGCATGGCTGAAGTCCTTAAAAGCAAAGGAAACTGGACACAGGAGGAAAAGCCACAGGGAGTAGCCAGAAGCTGGAAGCCAACGGAACCCAGAAGAGAGAGGAAAAGATGCCGTGGCGTGCACTGCCGTGTGATGGAAAAGCCAAGGAACCCCAAAGAATGCCGGCAGCCAGAAGATATGACCCTTGGAGGAAGCGAGTCTTCTAGCTTCCGGTGTTCTCCCAGACTCCCCCTTGAAGAGTGAGGCACTCATTCCCCCGCCTCAGCCAAAGGGTGTTTGTTGCCTTGCCCAAGATCATGTCTCCTCCCCAGAGCCATGCCACATCCAAGGTCTGGTCCAGGAGGGAGTATAAATGCCCAGCCTCCTTTCTTCAAGGCACAACATTCCCGAAAAGCCATCTCAATTCCATCTCCCCCCATGGTTCTGTCTGACGCTTTTGGTGCAACTTCACTACGGTTCAACTTTTCCTTCTGTCCAGTTCTGCTTGCCCCACTCACAGGTATTGTTCTCAAGAGCATTCCCCCAAAAACCTCCTGCATATAAATTCCCGATTCTCAGAATTTGCTTCACAGGAAGCCAACCTATGTCATTTGATACCAGAAGGGGTCTTAAGAAGAAAACTCAAATGGGATTTTGAAACCCGATCACCTGCCAGCTGGTTGGCAATGAAGAGCCCATTACTGGTGGTTTGTGGAGTACCAATAGCCTCCGACATACAGTTGTGGTGTAGTGGTTAAATTTTTCACCGGTGAATGCATTTATCGTCTGAGACTGCCCTCTCTGTCTTCTCCTTTCATCCTGAACCCTGGCCCATCATCATCATCATCATCACCACCACACACACACACACACACACACACTTCACTGGAGGTAAACTGGAATGGAATATTAGAGGAAAGGAAGGAACTGGTGTGGAAAATATCTCAGGTGTTTGGGAGTTTAAGAGACTTTGGAATTAAACGGCTATTGCTGGGGGTTTATCAATGCACTGGGGAAAGACAAAAAACTGAGGGTTTATAAGCTCACAGCTTCTCTAATAATTAAAAACAAAAAAACAAAAGCTGAGGGTGATTAACTCACCAGTGAGGTCCCTATGAAAGTCAGACACATCCTGGGAGAGGCCAGTGGACTGCCGCAAACTCCCCCAAGCAGCGGATCCATTGCGGCTGCTCTGCCAGGTGCGGTGTCTTTGCTAAGGCAGCTCAGGGCAGCTCAGGTATACGGTGTGAGGCCACTGAGCTGGCAAATGCACTCTCCTCCACCCAGGCCCAGAAACGGCTCATAGGCACACGGGAAGACAAGAGCACACGTTTACAGCCTCGCCCAGGAGTCGGTTAGTTCTGCCCTTCGTGTGAAGGGACCTGGAGCCCAGAGCATCATTGGAACAAGAACCAACCTTTGCTCAGGATTATTTAATAGAGGGGGAGAGAGACAGTAACGGAGATCACAAAACAATCTAATTAGGCATCGCTTGTGCTAGTCAGGACTCTTTTCACTTCAGACTTTAATTGGAGGAAGGGTGCTCCCAGATTCTTTTTTTTTTTTTTTAGGTACTGGGGCCAAGGATTGACACTGGGACCTTGTAAGTGGGAAGCCAGTGCTCAACCACGGAGACTCTTTGGCTTCCCAGAGTTAGTTCTTTCATGTGATTGCTTGTTGTTTGTCTTTTTTGTTCCTAGGAGGCACTGGGAACAGAACCCAGGATCTCCCATGTGGGAAGCAGGCACTCAACTGCTTGAGCCACATCCACTCCCCATTTTAACCATTTTAAATGTACAATTCAGTGGCATTAATTACATTCACAACATTGTCCAAAAATTGCCACTATCATTTTCCAAAACTTTTCCATCAACCCAAACAGAAACCCTATCTTTTAAGCAATATGCTCCTCATTCTCCTCTCCCCCAACCCTAGTCAGAACTCTTCACTGCAAGGGACAGAAACCTAACTCAAGCTGGCTTAAATAAAAGGTCCCAGGTTTGTGTCTCAGGCTTGGGTCATGTGTCCACCCTGAACCAATCACTCTGGCCAAGGGAATGAATATTCTGACTCGCTGTTCCTAGGCAAGCGTTCAGTTCTGGAATGAGAGCAATGAAGGGATGGTTCCCCAAAAGACAACTGATTCTCAAGCAAATACCATGAAATGGGTCAGGTTAAACAATGGGAATTTATTCACTCGTGGGTTAAGCCTGGGAAAAAATCCAAATCAAGGAGTCATCAAATGTGTTCATCAATTGCAATAAATGTCCCACAGTAATGAAAGAAGTTGTTAATGTGGGGGAAAGTGGGCGGTCTGGGGAATGAGGCATATGGGAATCCCTTACATTTTTTATGTAACAATGTATGTAATCCAAGTATCTTTTAAAAATAAATTTAAAATATATTTTAAAAAAAGGAGCCATCAAGGCGAAGCTTTCTTCCCAAAGACGGTGGCATTCTGGGGCTGGCTGCTGGTGGTCCTCGGCCCTTAGCTTGTCACGTGGCAGGGCACGTGCTGGGGTCCCCTGGTCTCCCCTTTCTTTTCTGGCTTCCACCGATGCTCAGCTTCTTGCTTCCTGAGGCTTTCTCTACGTATATCTGAATTTCATTCTGCTTATAGAGGACTGCAGTAATAGGATTAAGAACCATCCCAATTGAGGTGGGCCATGCCTTAACTGAAGTAACCTCATCAGAAGCTCCTGCTTACAACTGGTGCATTCCAGAGGAATGGAGTCGGTTTAAGAACATGTTTTTCTGGGGTACATTGAACTTCAAACCACCACAACAACTAACGACAATTAAGGAATTGATGCCAATCAGATTAAATAAACAGATGTGCCCTGGAGGACTCAGATAGAGTGGACATCTGCCCTACAACGTCAAGGAAGGCTTCATGGAGGAAGTGGACATTTTACTCAGGCCCCGAAGAACAAGCAGGGGTTTGTCGGGTGGAAGAGATGTCCCAGGCAGAGAGACAAGCATGTGCAGAGGCATGGGCCTGTGGATGTGTGTTGCATGCTTAGAAAAGACAGACGTTCTCAGGGATTGGAGATGGGGCTGAAGACTGGCTGGGCCCAGTTTAAGGATGATATGTCTAAAGAAAGACAGTGTAGACCTTTGTCCAATATACTGATATGAAGTTATTTTCAAATAGTCATTCGATTCTCTCTAAATAGTGAAGGGGCTTCCTGTGAGGTAGAAGAGCTAATATTTAGGATGTCAGCTCCTTGGGGCAGAGATTTTTAACTCTTGTTCACAGATGTATCCAGGTGCCTACAACAGTACCTGGCACATGGTGAGAGCTCGATCAATATTTGAGTAATAAATGTTTGAATTTAACCTTAAAAATTTGATTATATTAGACATTCCATGAAATCCCTAAAAGTAAGGGAATAGGGAATAGAAAGAAGGATAAGGACTAGGGAAACTTATGGATTTGAAAAAGATAGAAATAGATAATAGTAAGTATAATAACAATAATGAGAAATGCCAAATGCTAACACTTACTGAGCATTTATCTATTAGGGGTTGCTTGTACTAGTCGGTAAATGTCTAAAGGTCTTGTACTCATCATCTCTAATTTTACAACTACCTTGTGAAGCAGGTATTATGGTCCCCACACACAGATGAGAAAGTGAAGCTTAGAGAGGTTAGTGAGTTGCCCACGGTCACACAGCTAGTAAGAAGTTATGTTGACACTCAAACCCAGTCTGCTTGTCTCTTAGAGCCAAGAAGGCTTAATAAAAACAAATGCTCCTAAAGCATTTATTCTAGGCACAGTTCTAAGTATCGTACACATCCTACCCTACGGGGTGTTGGGGGATATACTACCTTGCCTGTATTATAGACAAGGAAACTAAGGCACAGAGACGTTGCGTAATTTGCCTAAGGTCACATGTAAATAAGCATCAAAGGCTGGATTTGAACCCAGGCAGTTCAGCTCCATCCTCCAGGCTAATACCCTACCCTGCCACTTGACCATGGCTCTATGTTAACTCAGAGGATCAAAGCTAATTATCTGCACTTAGGCTATAGCATATAATCCAGTTTGGCTTGGTGGAATAAATACAGGCTTTGCAAATAGATAGCCCTGTGGTTGAATGCCTGAATTCCCACTGACTGGCTGGGTGACTTTAACATCTCTGAGCTTCAATTTCCTCAATTGCAAAATGGGAATAATAATAATAATATCCATCTTGCAATTGTAAGAGTTAAACGAGACAATGTATATAAAGTTCTGGTATGGATCAAGAAATTTTTTTTTTTTTTTTTTTTTTTGCTCCATCTTGTCAAGGATATTTAGCTTAGATCAGGGGTCTTAACTTTTTTGCATCATAGACCCCTTCGGCAGCCTGGGGAAGCTGATGAAGCGTTTCTCAGAATAATGATTTTTAGTATGTACAATAAAATTCAGAGGATTACAGAGGAAGCCAAATATGGTGAAATACCATTATCAAAAATGGTTTAAAATCCAAATTTATGATGATAATAATAATACATGTGCTTGTTAATGCATTAAATAATAAGATCTAGTGGCAGGTCTAACAACTGCCATAAGTTCAAAGAAGTGATGAGGGTAAAAGACATGTGGGGATGGTCTTCAGGATAACAGCACAATCACCTGTGAAAGGAAAATATCTGTGATTTCTATTGGTGACAGTCACTGGTCCTGCTAAGTCTCCTGGGGTTTGTTGTCTACATTCATAGTTGACGGAAATGCTAAATTCCAGTAAGAGGTTAGTGAAAATATTTTTTTTAAAAACATCCATGTTCACAGACCCTTGGTTAAGAACAGCTGGTGTAGAAGAAACTCCAGAATTGGCCTGTTTGTTTGGAGGCTCCTCATAAATGGGCCTCTTTAGTCATGCATTTGCATGTTATTTATTTGGCCCTGTATGGAGAGAAGTTACACATCTCAAACTCACTATGTCCAAAGCAAAATTTCCTGTCTTCTCTCCACACCCAGATCTGTCCCACCCAAAACCTTGCTCAGCTCAGCGGATGAGAGCTCTCTCCTTCTCGTTGCCCAGCAAAAATCTTGGAGTTTCCTAAATGCCTCTCCCTCTCATTCCCCACATCAAATCCATCAGGAATTCCTATTATTTTGACTCTGCTTTCAAAATAAATTCAGAATCTGACCCCCTCTCGCCCCTTCCCCTGCTCCCAACCTGGTCTGAGCCGTGAGCACACTGGCCTCCTTGCTGCTCCTCAAAGGTGCTAGGCAAGCTCCCGCATTATGGCCTTTCCACTGACTGTTTCTTCTGACCATAATGCTCTTCCCTCTAATATTAGCATATCTAACTCTCAACTCCTTTAAGTCTTCACTCAAATGTCACCTCCTCTGTGAGGCCTACCCCGACTACCCTACTTGAACGTGCAACTGCTGCCTCCAGCTCTCCCACACCCTTTACCCTTCTCTAACTTTTCTTTCGTCCTTAGCACTTAAGGCCTTCCAGCATGGTATATAATTTGCTTGTTTATCATGCGTATTATCTGTCTTCCACCTTTCTCTATCTGCCCTCTCCCCCCAACCACTATGTAAGCTCCATAAAGACAAGGATCTTTGCTTTGTTTACTGCTCTATTTTCAGCTCCTAGAACAGCATGTGGCACATAATAAGTGCTCAATAAATTGAGTAAATGAACAAAGCGTGGTTGGCTGACTTGCATGTTGTAGCGAACAGCTCAGACCTTAGAACCAGAACTGAACTCCATTCCTGGATCTGCTGCCCCCAAGCTGTGCTACTTTGGGCTACTCGCTGCATGTCTCTGAGCCTCTGTATCCTTGTCTGTAACATGGAAGTCACAAAACCTATCACAAAGTTGTGAGCTGGTTGGCAAAGGGCCTGCCACTGCACAGGTGTTTAATAATGCTAGTTCCTGGTCCCTGTTTGATCGGAATAAGCAACTTTCTTGTGCTGGCACAGGGTCCTAGGAACTCCTGCAAAAGGGCAGGGCTCCTGTCCCTCTGCCTCATTTTCTTCCCAAAAAAGCTCAGAATAGAACCAAGTCTCCTGGCTCCGCTTGGGGCCATAGCCAACAGACCACACGACCACTTTTTTCCTGTCCACTACTTTCTTTTGAGGTGGAAAGTAGTCAGTTGGAATAACTTACCCAGGGGCAGGGAAAGGAAAAAACAGCAAAAATTGTTTTAAAAGGGAGTTATACAAGCATATGTGGGAAAACCCCACCGAGGGGCATAAATGCTGATTCAAAGGAGGAGGAAATAGAAATCTGACAGTTTTCCAGGCCTTCACTGGTCCTGAATTTCCTCTCTTCCATCACACATTTTTCTTGCCCACAAAATGGGCATTGAAAAAAAAAAAGATGATGACAGTTTAAAAAATAGACCACGTAGAAAAGGGCGAGGGGCTTTGTGGATATTGTTCAGCAAGAGTATAAATGTGAATCCCTACTACGACCAGCCAGCGCCTTAAGTCATGTTGGGGAAAGGCAGGCTCCAGCAGAAGCTGATGTCTCCCCAGAGAAGGAGAATGAATTCTGGATTACTAATGGAGACCATTTTCCAGGGCTGCTTTGATCTCGTGCCCGACCCAGGGCTGGAGATCAGCAAGCCGGGGCTCCAAAGAAAACCGGACTTCACAGAAGTTGCAGCAGCTGTCTTCCCTCAAGGGCGTGTGCCTGCAAAGCCGGGTCGGCCGGACAGTCCAGCCCAGCTCGTGCCCGGCTCCCGTGCCCGTGTCCTTCAGCCCCACGGAGCCTGCCTTCCCGTTTTCTCCCCACCCAAAACAGAGCCGGGCTGGCGGCTGAAAGTGCGTAAGTGTGAAGTGAGACTCCACACTCGTCTTTGTTGAGGGTTTGTTTTTGCCAAGAGGTTCGGTGGAGAAGATTGCATTTCTTGGTTATTTTTAAGCCTGGATTTCTGGAATTTGGTTTGGAAAACACACACACACACACACACACACTCAAGTCGTGAGAGGTATTGGCTCCGGGCATCTTCTTTAGGAGGCTTGACACTCCCCAGTGCTGCCAGGAGCCCAGGGACCATGGCGCTGGCAAAGGGTGGAGAGGCAGGGACGTTGGAGTCAGTTCCAGAAAGCATCCCTGTTCTCCATCCCAGAGGGAGAAGAGCCAAGCCTTCTTAAGACTTCACTTCTGGCACTTGCAGATGGACACTTGTGGCGTGCCAGGCTCTGTGCTGGCTCGTCACAGTTTGCATGGGGGGGTCATAGTTTAGATGAAGAAACTGACGATTGCAACATATTTACAATAGAAATTGATAGGGGAAGACACAAAGGCTGGGGGGTGGAGAGTGGGGGGGGAGGTGTGGTGGTGGCCACTCACCCAGCCCAGAAGGATCCAGAAAGACTTCAACTCCTGAAACCTGAAGACTGAGTGGGAGCTAACAGGGCACAGATAGAAAAGACCATGGGTAAGAGAGGGGTGGGGACAAGAAAACAGGGCTTTGAAGGCAGGCAGGCCTGACTTCTAGTTCCTGCTCTGTCTCTGACAAGCTGTGCCACTTGGGCAAGTTGCTGAATCTCTCCGCACCTCATTTTCCTCATCTCTAAAATGGCAATACACGAATCCTTGACTCACAAAGGCTAATATATTGAGCCTATAGTGGATGCCAGGTTCTGTTTCTAAGCAACTGACATATATTAACTCAAGGGATAATTTTCAAAAGGGTAAAAGTATAATTCTCATATAGATATAAAATGAACCCATGTCAAAGATTTTATTGAACCTATTAAGTAATGGGGGAATCAGCCTGATGCTATGACTGGTTCAAAGGAGAATTCGAAGTACCCCACATTTGTAGTTGGTTAAGGAACAATAGAATGAATTTACCAACAAATGCAAAACTGACAAAGCTGGTCAATATTCACAAGACAATAAAAAATTGCATTCCACTGGACACAATGTGCATTTCCATGGAAAAGAATCATTTGCATTACCACCAATTTTCTACAATTTACAGATCTATAAAGTAGCTCAAAGACAATGAAAGGCAAGGAAAACCCTGTTGGGTTAGTGAGTCAGGACACCCACTAAACTTGAAGGCCTTTCACAATTACTTCTTTGCAGTCTCCCCCCACCCCTTGTGATCATAATAATCTCAGAGATTATTCTTGGTGACAAAATCAGGCTGGGTTCAGTAGATTTGGCCTGTTTACATAGGTAGAGCAAGAGTGCTGATTTATCACATAAGCCTCCTGAATTTGCTTTGCAAAATCTAGAGCCATACAGCTTTAAACAATTACAAAATTAACTTTTATCTGGAAGTTTGCATAAGGAATATCAGATCGGAATTTTAAAAGCCTCTATATTTGTTGTCCCAAGGCCAAGAAACCAAGTCCAAGAAACCTATTCCATCAGATTTCACTTGTCATACCAATAAATTTTGGTGAATTCCTCTCTTCTTGAGGTCCCCCAGACATCCCAACGTTCCTGGCCTGCCAGGAAGTGACCTTCCTTAGCACGTGTAAACCAAGCACAAGGTCAGTTTTCCAGGAGAGTTTTGTGTGCATTTGCTCCATAGGTGTAGCCAAATTTTATCCCTTACAATGTCTTGTCATTTCTGAATTGATGAGCATCATTCTTAAATACGATACTCCAGGTTAATTCTTGGCTGCACAATTGATTCATCCTGATAATAAGGAGGCCATATGCTTATTGGACCTATGCAGATAACTACTACCATGAAAGTAGAGACTTAACAATAACAGTTTCTCAATTCTGAGTGGTCAGTGAGAATCAGACATTTTTAAATGGTTTATTTCAATTTACAAAAGTAGAATCCATTAAAAAGTTATGGGTTACAGATGGGTTAAGAAGAAAGACAAAGGGCTTTCTTATAAATCTGGAAAATGGAACATTAATACTATATCAAGGGAGCAGATGTGGCTCAAGTGGGTGGGCACTCACCTCCCAGGTGGGAGGTCCCGGGTTCAGTTCCCAGTGTCTCCTAAAGAAGATGAGCTAATGCAAAGAGCTGATGCAATGAGCAGACACAATGAGCAGAGAGCAGATGTGGCTCAAGCGGTTGGACATCCGCCTCGCACATGGGAGGTCCCGGGTTCGGTTCCTGGTGCCTCCTAAAGAAGATGAGCAGACAACGAGTGGACAAAACTAGCAGAGACAACAAGCAGACAGTGAGAAGACAGATGAGGGAGCATCTCAGGGAGGGCGGGACAACAAAAACCTACATCAACAATAATATTCCAAACAGATAACTACAATAAAATTTCCCTTGTTAGTTCATTCAGTCCTGTTAATTAATTCTTGTTCTGCTGGCTCTTATATTAGAATCTCATAAAGCCATCTGCTCCTTGACCAAAAAGAGTCCTAGAAATCCTGACTCCACTGGTACAATCCAAAAGTTGTCTAAGCGATGACTAAAGTACCTGGTACTGGCCTTTTTTAAGAAACACTGAGACTGTTTTTGTTGAAAATAAAAACTCTGGCCTCTGGCTTACAGCAGAGACTTCAGGCAAGCTTCAGAGATATTGCACATGACAGAGACTTAAAATACTAGCTGTGGTTAGTTTATTAGTTATGGTTTTCAAATGTGAAAGGTCTGATGAGGATTCATAAGAATAATGAAACTAACAAGGAAATGTGGTTGTTCCTGTGACATGCAAAACAAAGATAAAACCACTCCAAAAAGAAAATTTAGACAAAATACCTCTAAAGATAACGATTAAGCCTATTTTCAGTGAAGTCAGTAAATATTACATCTGATTTATAAAAATGGATGTATATGGTTTGTTCAGAGAACAAAATATTGAGATATATAATAATCCTGAGACATATTTTTTTTCATACCAAGGACATCAAGTAAACTGATTCTGTAAGTCTGGAGTTGGAGTCTGTATATTTAGAGATGTCTACAGATGTCCATTCCATGATCAGTCTAATGTGTATCCCAGTTGAGACCCACTTGACTTAGATTCAAATTAAAGAAGGAAAGCTGTGGCAAGTAAGCATTTCAAATAATAACTGAACTTTTGACTAACACTGTACTGTTTTTGTCAATACCACCAGACAAAGCATGACTGGGACTCTGGTAAAAATAAAAGTTCGATAGAACTATTTCATAAGAGTTTTGATCAATATTTTCCTTGAGGGTAAAAACACCGTGGACAGGAAGCATATTGACCCAGGGATTTCCCATGCAATGTACAGTTTTGAAATATATTAATAACACTTTGCCTGTGCAAATTTTGTTATGGTAACACATATATAACATAAAATTTGCCATTTTGACCATTTTTAACTGTACAATTCAGCAGCATTAATCCCTTTTATGATGTTGTGCTACAGCACCACTTTCTATCACTAAAATTTTGTCATCACATGAAACAGCACCTCTTTATCCATTAAGCAATAGCTCCGCATAACTCTTCTCTGCCTGCCCCTGGTAACCTCTAATCTACTTTTTCTCTCTATGAATTTGTTAATTCTAGATATTTCATATAGGTGGAACCATACAACATTTGTCCTTTTCCTTTTGTGTCTGGGTTATTACACTTAGTGTAACGTTTTCAAGTTTCATCCATGTTGTAGTATTTATCAGACCTTCATTCCTTTTTATGTCTGAATAGTATTCTATTGTATGAACATACCATATGCTAGTTATCCATCCATCTGTTTCCAATGTTTGGTTATTGTGAATAATGCTGCAATGAACACTGATATACAAGTTACAAATTTAACCTACAGAAGGCCGAGCATCTCTTCTGATTTAACAACTCTTCCTGTATTAGTTTCCCAGCTGCAAAACCAACTACCATACAAAGGGTTGGCTCAAACAATGGAATTTATTGGCTCATGGTTTTGAGGTTAGGAGAAGTCCAAAACTGAGGCTTCAGCAAGGCGATGCTTTCTCCCTGAATACTGTGGTGTTCTGGGGCTGGCTGCCTGCCAACAATCCTTGGGTTCTTGCCTTTCCTGCCACATGGCAATATCTTCTCCTTTCTCCTCTGGATTCTGTTGACTTCTGGCTTCTTCCATAGCTATCTACATCTGAATTTCATTCTGCTTATAAAGGATTCCAGTAATCCGGATTAAAGCCCAACCTGATTCGATTGGGCCATACCTCTGAAGTAACATCTTCAAGAGATCCTATTTACAATGAATCCACACCCACCAGAATGTGGATCAAAACCAAGAACATGTCTATACTGGGGTACACAATCCAATCCACCATAGTCCACCCTCTGGATCTTAAAAAGACATGCTCTTTCCACATGTAAGATACATTCATTACATCACAACATCCCCAAAGCCTTAAGCCATTTTAGAATACTGCTAAATACAAAGTCTCATCAAAATCAGCTATGGGTATGGTTCATCCTGGGCAAAAGTCCTCTCTGACAGTCTTAAGAAACCTAGAAAATAAGTTATCTGCTTCCAATATACAACTGTGGGACAGGTTTAAGATAGACATTCCCATTCCAGAAGGGACAAACTGGAAGGAAAACAGGGGCCATAGGTCCCAAACAAGTCTGAAGCTCAGCAGGGCAAACTCCACTAGCTCTCAAAGTCTGAGAGCCATCTGTGGCTTGATTATTTGCCTTCCAGGCCTGATGGAGCAGCAGCCCCAGCCCTCCCAAGCACTTGTGCATCAGCCGTGCTCTCCCTAAACACTGGGCAGATGGCCTGCCTTCCACGTGCACGGGTGGACCCGCCCTTTCCACACATGGGGGTGGGCCCGTTCTCTTGGCCTGAGGAGATATGTTCAGTCCAAATCTTTGCTTTCATGGTTCTGCCCTTGAAGTCATTCTTCCTTCAAATCGTGCCTTCCCTCTCCCTTTCAGTCCAGGCTGGCAGTGGTTCTGCTCATACAAATTTTACAAAACCCTTGTAGGCTTTGTGTGCAGATCAAGTGGGTCTAAACCATCAGACAATAGATCCTTCTGGGATCACTGCATTTATGAGCCTGACTTCCTCTGAGATGTCTGACTGTGTTCAGATACAACAAACCCTCACACGGAGCCCTATTCTCTGGACACCCACTTCCTGAAAGCTCTAACTCCCTCCTTCCTCCTATTAGCACCCCAATGTCCCTCATCGGAACTCACCTTTAACATGGAGTCTTGATGGAAGGGCAATTCCTGGCACCCTTTCCCAATCCTGCAAATGAAGCCAAGGGCGCCAAATCCTTCTCCCCTATGTCCCATAACATGGCCATGGAGTGGGCACATGATTAAGCTCAACCAATGGACTCTGTAAGGACACAGAGAATGGAGAAAGAGGTTGGAAACCAGATTCATCACAGAAACAGCACATGAACTTGACCTGAGCTGCACAGCCCGAGCTGTGGTTTCCGCTGCCCAGCCTCCCTCCAAGGCCTCCGGTGCACTGCACGATTCCAGGGAACACCACTTCCATTTTATTCTATGTTAGCCTGAGACTAGGGTCATCAAAACCTTTTTGTAACTATTTTAGGCTTTGCAGACCATACAGTCTCTGTTGCAACTACCAAAGTCTGCTGCTACAGTGTGAAAGCAGCCACGGGCAACAGACGAATGAGCGTCCAAGGGGCAGTTATGCGTCACTGCAGTCCTGATGGAAGAAAGCAGCAATGTTCTAAGAAAGCGATAGTTCTAATAAAACTTTATTTACAAAAATATGCAGCAGCCAGCATTGGCCTGTGGACCATAGCGGGCCCACCCCTGGTCCACGGGAATAGCGCCCTCTGCTCCAGGAGTTGTATAAACATGGCTGCCAGGCCTCCAGAGCTTCCCTGGTTTGCTTTTCCAAACCTGACTCCACAGTTTCCTCTTGATTCTATGAGCCCTGATAGCCTTCTAAAGAATTTTGGTTTTGTTTCAGGTAGAGTCTGTTTCTGTGCTTTCAACCAAGAGCCTTGACTGAGGCAGCTCTTACTCAATTTCATTTAATTCTACGTGGCTCTTGAGAAAGAAAACTAGAAGGAAGAGTGTCGAGGCTCAAAGTCCCTCCTCCTCACCGCTGGAGAGACAGCTCAAAGCAGATTACGAATAAAAGAAATCATTAGTGTCTTCTCGATTTGTGCTATATCCGTGGGTTTTAAAGTTTCCTTACCGCATAGTTTTAACTTCTTACCTTCCTGCTTAGAAGGTTGCTGGCTTCTTCCCTGCGGATTCGACCGAGGAGGAACTGCTCCAGAGCTGGCTCATTCCCTGACCTAGCCTTCTGCCCGCCACCTCCCCCCACCAGCTGCCTGACTGGGAGAGCTGTGTGTTTCCTGTTTACAAAGAGATATGAAATATATTAGCCCAAGAGTCCACCACTAATGCTTTGCTTCCTTTCACCTTACAAGATGGGTTTCACTTGGTCCTGCAGTTGTATCTCTCTTTGAAGGTAATGGATTTGAGGACGTTTAGAAATTCATGACTGTATGAGACCCTATCCATAAGGCGCTTAGTTCACATTGCTCATTTGATATTTTATTTCTTGTACATACCCCACCATGGTTCAGAGAGGATTTACTAAATGTGTGCTGTGCAAAAGATTTATTTTAAAAAGTAAGTGATGAAATTGGGGCTAAGCAAAAATTAGGGAAGGGAAAAATCAGAAGAATTAAGAGGTAAATTAGAACAGAAAGCATGTTGCCAAATGTTCTGCACAGAGAGATGCACTGCATATCTTTTTCTGAGCTTCCTGGTTGGCAAAACAGGGAAACCTTTTTTTTTTTTTTTTGAGATTTATTTATCCCCCCCTTGCTGCTTGTGCTCGCTGTGTCCATTTTGCTTTGCATTTTTCTGTGTCTGCTTGTCTCTCTTTGTTGGGTCATTTTGCTATACCAGCGTACCACACTGCGTGGGCCAGCTTGCCTTCACCAGGAGGCCCCAGGAATCGAACCCGGGGCCTCCCATATGGTAAACGGGAGCCCAACCAATTGAGCCACAGCTGCTTCCCATGCTAACTTTCTATTACAGCAGGTGATGTCTTAGCATTATTAAATCATCAACAAACCTTATTTTCCCCTTCCCATCTTCACTATATGATAAATATAAAAATCTGGGGTTAAATCCATATTCAGTTTTTACAATTATTCAGACCACACAAATGAAGGGCACTGATGAGCCAGGTAGTGTACTATCATTAGCTTTCCTTTCTTGAAAACTTTTTGTTTCAACCTGCATTTATATTTGTCTCATTTTTATTTGTAGTTTTGTGTGTCATTTTATACACTGTTTCCATACCTCTATGGTGACATTTGTCATTCCTTCTGGTTACCCAGATCTTAAACCCTTCCTGTATTTGGGGAATTCCCCCTTATGAGACTTACAGAAAGCAGAACTCCCATCATAGATGTGGAAGATGCTAGATGCTCACTTTCTGAGCCTCTTGCAACTTAGGGCCTGGGTACTTAGCTTGGTCTCCCACCATCAGACACTTGCATCCTAGACTTTGAGTAGATAACCAGACTGAAGAAGTAGACAATGCAATGGACACTTCCCAATGCGGGGTAGAAAAAATTGCAGTGGGGCAGCAGTGCACTTTAGTGGCACTGTACAGTGCCCAGAGACCCAAGAGTGTCAAGTCACCCAGTAAGTAAATGGTGGCAGCAGCAGTATTTCCCTCCCTATGCCAGTTATATGGCCTCGCGTGGGGAGTTATTCCTAATTGGGTATCTCTGAATCAAGTTCTACAACCCTTGGGGTCTTATGAGCACCTCACATCCTTTTTTTTTTTTTCACCCCCTGAGGTGGCTCTCTTGTCTGTCTGCTCATTGTCTGCTCACTGTGTCTGTTCGTTGTCTCTGATCATTATGTCCACCATTGTGTCCACTCATTGTCTCTGCTCAACTTCTTTAAGAGGCACTGGGAACTGAACCTGGGACACCCCCCTCCCCATATGGGAGGTGGTTCCAACTGCTTGAGCCACATGCACTCCTGCTCACATCTCCTTGGAATGATCCACCCCCCAACAGCCTCTCAATACAATTTCCCACATGGTTACTTGCGGGGCCTGTTCTTAGGAGTGTGACTTTTGCAGTCACCCAGGACCCTGCTCCCAGGACAGCTCCATACTTGCTTTAATGTTCTGCTGTCACCATCATCGAATCCTTAATACTGTTTTTTAACAAGAGACCACACATTTTCACTTTGTACTGGGCCCTGTGAATTACGACACCAGTCCTGGTTACATATGGTAGATAATGTGTGAATTTCCTTATTTTCCAGGAGATCTCACTCCTGGGGGCCTCTACCCTCTGATACCTTTTGAGATTAGTCATCCTGAGACTTCCCCTGGCCACCAACTCGGGAGTTTCCCTCGCCTTTCTCCTGGGCTGGAGCCACTGTTTCCTGGATACTTGTTCTTTTCTTCTGGTTCTGCCCTCATAGCATTTCCCTAATAGCCAGTGATGCTGCACATCCTCCCATCATCAATCACTTCCTGAGAAAAAGTGCAAGGGAGGAAAGATTTTTGAGAGTTTCCATGTCTGAAGTTATGTTTATTCTACTTCCCATTTGATTGATAGATTGGCTAGGTATAGAATTTGAAGTTAAAAATATTTTTCCTTTGCCTTCTAGCCTCTAACACTTATTTAGAAGTTCAAAGCAATTCTGATTCTCAAGTCTTTAAATGTGACATGTTTTTGTTGGATTTTTTTAAATTTTTTTTATTTTTCTCTCTCTTGGGAAACTTTTTAGACTCTTCTTGATATGGGTCCTTTTTCCTTGCACTGAACTCTCAGGGGCATTTTCAACCTGGAGGCTCATGTCCTTCATTACTGGGAATTTTTTTTTTTTAGGAGGTATCAAGGATTGAACCTGGGACCTCATACATGTGAAGCAGGCGCTCAACCACTGAGCTACACCCGATACCCTGGGAAAATGTATTATATCATTTCTTTGGTAATTTCCTTCCCTCTTTTCTCCAATTTCTCTTTTTGTAATGCCCTTAAAGTATAAAATGTGTCTTACACCTTGCTCTTGTTTCTAATCTTTTCTCTTCTTTTTTTCATCTCTCTTTTAGTCCTATTTTCTGTAACTTTTAAACCAAACTTGCTATTACAACCTTTCTATTGGAATTTCATACTTTCATGAATTATTCTTTTTTCATTTTAAAAACAATTTATTGAAGTATATCATTCATACATGAACATACGTAAACAATCAGTGTATAGCAAAAGTTGTGAACTTATAAAACAAACATGCATAACATCATACAGGGCTCCCACACATCACCCCACCACAAATATTTTGCATTGTTGTGAAATTTTTGTAACAAATTATGAAAGAGCATCATCAAAGTATTACTACTAACTATAATCTGTATCTTACTTACATTTGGTGTATTTTTCCCCCAACTGACCCTATTTTTGTTGTTGTTCATAAACCATATAATTTATCTAAAGTGTATAATCAGTGGCATTTGGTATGATCACTGAGTTGTGCATTCATCACTTCAATCAATATTAGAGCATTTTCATTACTAAAAAAAAAGCCCACTATCATACCCATATTTTAGCACTACTAATTACAAATCCTGAGATATGCTTTTACCATTTCTATTCATTTCCAAACATTTACAAACAACTTTTTACCAATTCTGCAAGATTAAACCTCAGCTTCATTCTCTAACCACATTCTTTTCTCTGGTGACTTATAGTCTAGCTATTAACTCCATGAGTTTGCTCATTATATTTAATTCGTAATAGCGAATCATACATTTGTCCTTTTGTGTCTGGCTTGCTTCACTCAACATAATGCCCTCCAGGTTCATGTTGTCATATGTTTCACGACTCCATTTCTTCTCACAGCTGAATAATATTCCATCATGTGTACATATCACAGTTTGTTTATCCACTCATTAGTTGATGGACACCTGGGTTGTTTCCATCTTTTGGCAATTGTGAATAATGTCGCTATTAACACTGGTGTGCAGATGTCTGTTCGTATCACTGCTCTCAGTTCTTCTGGGTATATACCTAGTAGTGGTATTGCCAGGTCATGTGGTAGATCTAGATCTAACATCCTTGGGAACCACCAAACAGATGACTGTACCATTCTACATTCCCACCAGCAGTGAATATGTGTTCCTACTTCTCCACATCCTCTCCAACACTTGCAGTTTTCTGTTTTGTTAATAGTGGCCATTCTAGAAGGTGTGAAATAATATCTCATTACAGCTTTGATTTGCATTTCCCTAATAGCCAGTGATGCTGAGCATTTTTTTCATGTGTTTTTTTGCCATTTGTATTTCTTCTTTAGAAATACATCTACTCAGGACTTTTGCCCATTTTTTAACTGGGTCATTTGTCTTTTTATTGTTGAGTTGTAGGATCTCTTTATATATCATGGATATTAGACCCTTGTTGGATGTGTAATTTCCAAATATTTTCTCCCACTGAGTAGGCTGCCTTTTTACCTCTTCACAAAGTTCTTTGAGGTGCAGAAGTGTTTAATTTTGAGGAAGCCCCATTTATCTGTTTTTTCTTTTGTTGCTTGTGCTTTGGATGTAAAAATTTGAGATCTCCACCTACTACATGGTTTTGTAGGTGTTTCCCTACAATTATCTTCTAGGAGTTTTATGGTCCTGGCTTTTATGTTTACATCTTTGATCCATTTTGAGTTGATTCTTGTGTAAGGAGTGAGATAGGGATCCTCTTTCATTGTTTTGATTATGGATATCCAGTCTTCCCAGCACCATTTATTGAAGAGTCTGTTCTGTTCCAGAAAAGTGGACTTCATAGGCTTATCAAACATCAGTTGACCATAGAGGTGAGGGTCTATTTCTGAATTCTCAATTTGATTCAGTTGATCAATGTTTCTATCTTTATGCCAATACCATGTTGTTTTGACAACTGCAGCTTTATAATACACTTCAAGATGAAGGAGCGTGGGTCTTCCAGCTTTGCTCTTCTTTTTTAGGATGTTTTTGACTATTTGGGACCCCTTCCCCTTCCAAATAAACTTGTCTATTTCTGTAAAGTAGGCTGTTGGAATTTTGATTGGTATTGCATTGAATCTATAAATCAATTTGGGTAGAATTGACATTTTCACAATGTGTAGTCTTCCAATCCATGAGCACAGAATGACCTTCCATTTCTTTAGGTCTTCTTTGAATTCCTTTTGCAGTGTTTTGTAGTTTTCTGAATACAAATCATTTACATTCCTGGTTAAATTAATTTCTAAAATTAATTTAATTTAATTTAATTCCCAGTCTTTTTGTTGCTATTGTAAACAGAATTTTTTTCTTGATTTCCTCCTCAGCTTGCTCGTTACTAGTGTATAGAAACACTAGTTGATCTTGTACCCTGCAACTTTGCTGAACTCATTTATTAGCTCAAGTAGCTTTGTTAGAGATATTTCAAGATTTTCTAAATATAGAATCATGTCATCTGCAAATGGTGAGAGTTTTACTTCCTCTTTTCCAATTTGGATGCCTTTGATTTCTTTTTCTTGCCTAATTGCTCTAGCTAGAACTTCTAGCACAATGTTGAATAACAGTGGTGACAGCAGGCATCCTTGTCTTGTTCCTGATCTTAGAGGGAAAGCTTTCAACCTCTCCCCAGTGAGTATGATGTTGACGGTGGGATTTTCATATATGTCCTATATTATGTTGAGGAACTTTCCTTCTATACCTATCTTTTGAAGTGTTTTTATCAAGAAAGGATGGTGGATTTTGTCAAATGCCTTTTCTGCATCAATTGAGATGATCATGTGGTGTTTTTTCCCCCTTGATTTGTTAATGTGGCATATTATATTAATTTTCTTAAGTTGAACCCACTTGAATCCACTTGAAACCCACTTGATCATGATACATAATTGTTTCCATATGCTGTTGCATTTGATTTGCAAGTATTTTGTTGAGAATTTTTACATCTATGTTCATTAGACAGATTGGTTTGCAACTTTCATTTCTTGTAGTATCTTTATCTGACTTTGGTATAGGGTGATGTTGGCTTCAAAAAATGTGTTGGGGAATTTTCCCTCCTTTTCAAAAATTTTGGAAGAGTTTAAACAGGATTGGTATTAATTCTCCTCGAAATGTTTAGTAGAATTCACCTGTGAAGTCATCTGGTCCTGGACTTTTCTTTCTTGGGAGACTTTTGATGACTGATACAATCTCTTTACTTGTGATTGGCTGGTTGAGTTCCTGTATTTCTTATAGAGTCAATGTAGGTTGTTCATTTCTAGGAATTTGTCCATTTCATCTAGGTTGTCTAGTTTGTTGGCATACAGTTTCTCATAATACCCTCTTATGATCCTTTTTATTTCTGTGGGGGTAGGTCGTAATGTCTCCCTTTTCATTTGTGATTTTATTTGCATCTTCTCTCTTTTTTCTTTGTTAGTCTTACTAAGGGTTTGTTGATTTTATTGACCTCAAAGAAACAGCTTTTGGTTTTGTTGATTTTCTCTATAGCTTTTTTGTTCTCAATTTCATTTGTTTCTGCTCTAATCTTTGTTATTTCTTTCCTTCTGCTTGCTCGGGGTTAGTTTGCTGTTGTTTTCTAGTTTCTCCAGTTGTTCAGTTAGTTCTTTGGTTTTAGCACTTTCTTTGTTTTAAATATAGGCATTTAGGGCTATAAATTTCCCTCTAGCACTGCCTTTGTTGTATCCCATCAGTTTTGTTTTGTTTTGTGTGTGTGTGTGTGTGTGTGTGTGTTTTCTTTTTTAAGGAGGTGCTGGGGATTGATCCCAGGACCTTGTACATGGGATGCAGGCGCTCAGCTACTTGAGCTACATCCGCTCCCCTGTATCACATAAGTTTTGATATGCTTTCATTTGTCTTGAGATATCTACTAATTTCTCTAGCAATTTCTTCTTTGACCCACTGTTTGTTTAAGAGTGTGTTGTTTAGCCTCCATATATTTGCAAAATTTCCACTTTCCTGCCTATTATTTATTTCCAACTTCATTCCATTATGATCAAAGAAGTTGCTTTGTGTAATTTCAATCTTCTTGAATTTATTGAGAGCTGTATTGTGATCCAACAAGTGGTGTATCCTGGAGAAAGATCCATGAGCACTTGAGAAGAATGTATAACCTGCTGATTTGGGGTGCAATGCTCTGTATATGTCTGTCAGGTCCAGTTTGTTTATCATATTGTTGAAGTTCTCTGTTTCCTTGTTGATCTTATGTCTAGTTGTTCTACCTATTGCTTTAAGTGGCATGTTGAAGTCTCCATCTATTATTGTAGAAACATCTATTTCTTCTTTCAGTTTTGCCAGAGTTTGCCTCATGGATTTTGGGGCACCCTTGTTAGGTGCATAGATATTTATGACTGTTACTCCTTCCTGATAGATTGGCCCTTTTGTTAATATATAATGGTCTTCTGTATTTCTTATCACTTTTTTTTGCATTTAAAATCTGTTTTGTCTGACACCAGTATAGTTACTCCTGCTCTCTTCTGGTTGCTATTTGAGTAAAATATCTTTTTTCAACCTTTCACTTTCCGTCTACTTGCATCCTTGCATTTAAGGTGAGTCTCCTGCAGACAGCATCTGGATGGATCATATTTTTTTTATCCATTCTGTCAGCCTATGTCTTTTGATTGGGGAGTTTAATCCATTAGCATTCAATGTTATTATTGTAGGGAGTGGATGTAGCTCAAGTGGTTGAGTGCTTGCTTCCCATATACAAGGTCCCAGGTTCAATCCCCGGTACCTCCTAAAAAAAAAGTTATTACTGTAAAGGCATTACTTACTTCAGCCATGTTATCCTTTGGCTTTCCGATGTCATATCTTATTTTTGTCCATCTTTTTACCTTTTTCGTTACCCTTTCTGATAGTCTTCACTTCCACACTCTCCTCCAAGTGTCTCTCTTGTTTTTTCTGGCTGCAGAACTCCCTTTAGAGTTTCCTGCAGATCTGGATTCTTGTTTACGAACTCTCTTAGTTTCTGTTTATCTGTGAATATTTTAAGCTCACCATCATATTTGAAGGACAGTTTTGTCAAATAAAGAATTCTTGGCTGGCCATTTTTCTCTTTCAGTACCAATTATATCATACCACTGCCTTCTTGCCTCCATGGTTTCTGAAGAGAAATCCACACTAAGTCTTATTGGACATCACTTGTATGTGATGTTTTGCTTTCTCCTTGCTGCTTTCAGAATTTTCTCTTTATCTTTGGCACTTGGCATTGTGAATATTATGTGTCTTAGGGTTGGTCTATTTGGATTTATTCTAATTGGAGTACACTGTGCTTCCTGGACACATATAATCATGTCTTTCATGAGAGTTGGGAAAATTACAGTCATTATTTCCTGAAATACTCTTTCTGACCCTTTTCCCTTCTCATTTCCTTCTGGAACTCCCATAACACGCGTGTCGGTGCACAACTCCCTGAGCCCTTGCTCAATTTTTCCCATTCTTTTCTCTCTCTGTTCTTCTTTCTCTTTCCTCTATGTCACTGATTCTTTCTTCCATGATTTCAGATCTGCTGTTGTATGCCTCTATAGTATATCTTATCTCACTTATTATGTCTCTCATTCCCATAAGCTCTGTTATTTTTCTATCCAATATTTCAAATTTCCCTTTGTGTTCACTCAGTGTCTTCTTAATGTTTTTTATCTCTTTAGCCATGTTGTCCTTTAACTCCATGATTTGATTTAGAAGATTTGTATGAACCTCATTGGTTAGCTGTTTTAAGTCCTGTGTCTCATCTGGAGCTTTGATTTGTTCCTTTGCCTGAGTCATATCTTCCTTTTTCCTTGTATGTCTTGTAATTTTTTGCTGCTGTTTAGGCATCTGATTCTGATGCTGAGTTTACTCTGATGTTCAGTTTCTCTCTCTTGCCTAGGGATTTACTGTTAAGTAGCTTTGTGCTACTACTGTTCTTTGACTCTTGGTTCAACTTGTTCTAGATATTTAGGATTGCCCCTGTTTAATCACTCAAACCAGGGCTAAGGACCCAGTAATGGGGTGCAGGCCAATTTCCAAGGGCCTTGGAGAAGGGGGGAGTTAAAGCACCTGCTTGCCTCTTATTTATTTGTTATTTTTCCTTTTTCATGAACTTTTCTGGACTGGCCAACAAATGGTGCTCTTGGCAGACCTCTCAGCTCAGACCCCATGTGCTAGGGGGGAATGCATTCAGTGTAACTCCTTGGTCAGGGTTGGTCAATCCTCACAAACTTTCTCAGAGGCTGTTCTCCACCCTTGGCCAGCCACACCCTCCCTGCCTCTGCCTCTTCAGCAACCAGCCTGGGGCAATAGGGAGGGTGTTTGAGAAGGCAAATTATCTTTACTTTTTTTTTAGGAGGTACCAGGGATTGAATCCAGGACCTCATACATGGGAAGCAGGTGCTCAACTACTCGAGCTCCTCTGCTCCCCCAAATTATCTTTAGCTCCCTGCCGCCTCTCAGGGCAAACAATGTCATGGCCACACCGGGCCTGAAAGTGTGCAACACCTCCAATGCAGTAGACCAAGTTCGCTGGCCAAAATCTGAATTT
The DNA here is from genome assembly GCA_029593785.1 of Cabassous unicinctus. Lineage (NCBI taxonomy): Eukaryota > Metazoa > Chordata > Mammalia > Cingulata > Chlamyphoridae > Cabassous > Cabassous unicinctus. Next base: position 26,593 of record JAQZBX010014256.1, read on the forward strand.
GCTGTAGGCTGTGTCCTTCCCTTTCCCCTTTCTTGGGGAAGAGGACCCCTGCAATCTCTCAGTCTGCAGCTGCTGCAGTCCATAGCTGCTGCAGTCATCAGACTGCTATTTGCTCTACAGGTGGGGGGAAGGGTGCCCGCTGCTGCTGTTACTGCTCTACTCACAGGATTTTTCCAGCCAGCTATGACTCCTTCCCTTCATCCCCCTCTCTTCCGGGTGGTGTCTCACCTTCCCCTGGTGTCCTGAGCCCTAGAGCAGCCCTCCAGACAGTCTCCACTTGACCTGTAGCTACTTTTTCTGGTAGAGAAGTGCTCTCTCTGGCTCTCTAATCCTCCATCTTCCTATAAACTGAATTATTCTTCATATTTTTAATTTCTGAAAGGTATCACTGGTTTTTTTATTGATTTTAAAAATAGTACCCACTTCTTTTATTCATGGATCTTTTATCTCTTTCAGAGTATTAATCATAGTGTCTTGTTTTAAGTTTCTTTTCTTTTCTGTTCCTTGCATTGCTTCTGCTTCCTCTGACTTCCTGTTTTCTGCCTGTGTTCAGGGAGGTGGGGGGCTCTTGCTATTTAGAATACATGTTTAGTTCATCTCCTGGTTTTTGGGCTGATGACTAGTGCCCCCAAATCTGTGACTCTCTGGTTCAATTTCTCTAGAAAATAAACCTTATCTGTTGGTGGGGGCAGGGAAGCGACCTGCTATTGAAGAGTTGAGGTGAAGAGCTAGAGTCTAGCTGTAGAATTGCAATCCTCTCGCTTTCTCCTCTCACCTTTCACCATCGATGGCTTCCCCCAAAACAATGAGGTACCCAATGCCTGAGCTTTCATGGGGTTCAGTGGGGCAAAACTCTGCTCTGCAAGAGGTTTCAGATTTTCCCATCCTCTTACAACAGCCATTATTCCTCTGTCTGCTTTTCATATTCCAACAATTTGTAGGCATTTCATCCCTGGTTATCTCTTCTCCTTTTCTTTTTGCCCTTGTATATTTAAAGGGGGAACAGAGGTAACCTCAGGTGTTCAACCTTCACTGTTTTCTGTGGACTAAATTTTAAGCAATGTGTTAAATTAAATGTTCTTGCAATCGAGGATTCAAATGCTTGAATGTTGAGTAAAGCAGGTTGTATGGGGTAAAGTAGTAAAAAGCAAACTAACAACAACAACAAAAACAACAAAAAAGATTGGTTACAATCACAGGCTTTGGAATCAATGTCTGGACAACTTATTTCACTTTTCTGGGTCTCAATTTCCTCCTCTGTTAAGAGGGGTTAATAATAGTGCTATCAGTCAGGTTCCACTGCAGGGAAGAAAGCCATCTCCAGCTATTTTAAACAGAAAGAGCTTTATTACAAGGCACTAGGTGCTTGCAGACTCATTAGAAGGGCAGGAGGAGCAGGCTGAGTCTGTGCCTCCAAGAATGACTCCTAGAACATCACAGAACTGGCCCTCCAAGGAAGCTGCCATCTCTGCCTCAATCAAAAACGGGGAGAATCAGGAGGCAACTCTGAGAACTCTTGGCTTCAAGCTATGCTTCAGGGACCAGGAAGCCCCCTCCCATCTTATTGGCCAGAGTTGGGTTGAATGCTCTTTCATGAACCTATCCTCAGCAAGGGGACTGGGATTACCTTTGATCAGTCAGGACCTTGCCTGGATTGGGGTTAGGCCAGTTCCTCCTGTGGCACATGACTGAAGGGGGTGGGGGAGGTGGGTATTTGCTCAAGATCTGGATTCTGCTTAAAAGTAGAGGGAAGGAAATAGGTGCTGGGAAGGCAGATATCAGTGTCCACCTCGCCCAAAGGATTCTGTATAAACTTGGGAATGTCTTTCCAGGAAAGGGTTCAAAAGCCTTCTGATTGGCTGTTGGATCAGGTGGCATAACAAATAAATGGCGGGTTGGGCATGTGACCCAACTCTAGCCAGCTTCCTCCAAGCTGACTTGGTGAGTTCCTCCAGGAGCACAATCCATGGATGGTGTTTTAAGCCAAGGTTTGGGATGTAGATCATTACTTCCTAGCTGTCCTCCCTCACCGCCTCCACCCCCACCAAGTATGCAGGCTACCCCTTTATCTCTAGCCAATGCCCACATGTTCTCTGCAGGTGCTCCTCAACGTCAAAGCACACTATATTCCATGGGGCTCAAAATAGTAATAATAAATATAGACTCTCCCTTCTTCTTTCAAGTTGTGTATTGAGCCCTTACCAAGCGCTGCTAAGCATTGAGTTTACAATAATCAACAACAGAGACAGGGTTCCTGCCCTCAGGGAAGTTGTGTTCGAGGAAATAGATAAATAAGTGGAAATAGATTATGTGATTGCATATTTTGGCACTTAGAATAAAAAAAATAGTGTTGTGAGAGTGAAGTATGGGGCTGGTCAAAGAGTCTCTGTGAGAACTGAAATCTGGGAAAAAGCCAGCCATGTGAAGAATCGGGGTACTGTGTGCCAGGCAGAGGTTTCCACAGGTGCCAAAGTTCTTGCACCACCTGCAAGGCTAACCCAGTCAGGGTCTCTGATCTCGTCTCTCTCCAGCCTCTCTGGGCTCCTTGCCACATGGAGTGTGATCCAGCCTCAGGGCCTTTGCACTTGCTATTGCCTCTGCCAGGAATGCTCTTCTCACACATATCTGCATGGTTTATACCCTCACCTGCTTCAAATCTCCAATGTTACCTTCTCGTTGAGACCTTCCCTGGCTTCCTAAGGGCAGGGATTTGTGTCCATTTTGTTCCCTGCTATATCTTCAGTGCCGAGAACAATATCTGGCACATGGGAGGTACTTGATAAATATGTATTAATTGAATGGATGACCCTGAGTGGGAAAGAGCTTGGTATGTTTGAACAATAGTAGAAGGCCAGTACATGGGACATGGTGAGCAAGTGGGGCAGGGAAGGAGAGTGGTCGGAGAGGTGGGCAGAGGGCAGACACACAGGGCCAAGTAGGCTGTGGAAAGGAGGGTGGATTTTATCCTAAGACTAAGAGAAGACCTTTCAAGGGTTTTAAGCAGGGGAATGACATTGTCCAATGTGTATTTTTTAAGGGTCCCTGTGACCACAATGTGGAGCCTGGATTTAGAGGTCAAGGTGGAAATGGGAGATCAATTAGGCAGCTACTGCAATGGTCCAGGCAAAAGAGGGTGGTGGTTGTGGCCCAGTGATGGCGGTGCAGATGGGGAGAAGTGAACACATTCCAGATTTGACAAGAAATCTGCACTCAGCCATTGCCTCAGGATCCTTGCTACAAACTGGGTGTGGCTTCATGGACCTGTTTCAGTGGTATCTTCCTTCAAATATCAAGTTCAGTTTGGCAGGTCATGTTCAAACTAGATTCTGAGAGAGACCAGAGGAGGGTAAAGTAGATCCTGCCAGCCCTCAGAAGCTATGGCTGGGAACTCAGAGTCCTTGCTCTAACCTTCCAAGTCCTTAACCCAGGATTTACTCCTCCCTGGACTTGATCCCTGACTGATTCTACCTCCCCAGTAATCTTTGAATCTGCTCTACCCTCTTCATCTCCAAGGCCAATCAACACCAGACCCTCATCAATTGCCTGGGCAAGTGATTGCAGCCTCCTCACTGGCCTCCCTGCCTCCAGTCTTCTTCAAATCCATCCTCCACAGGGTTGCCTGAATGAACATTTTAAAATCCAGACCCAATCTTGTCCCTTTTCTGCTTGAAACCCTTCAGCGACTACTCATCATGACCAAGATAATATCCAAGCTCCAAATCATGTTCCTCAAGACTGTGCAACCTGGACCCTACCTGCCTCTCCAGCTATGTGCCCAGCCCTCTCCTGCCTCCCATTTAACCCTCTGGCTTCATCCAACATATTCCTCCCCCTTACTTTACCCTGTGGCTTTGCTTTTGGTCAAGTCCCTCTGCCCACAACACATTTCCCAGCCTCTTTGTGAGCTTCCTTCTACTCTTGCCTCCCAGTTAGCTCAGGACGCCCAGCCTCCTAGAATCCAGGGACTCTCCCCTGGTAAACCTCCACTTACTGCTCTGAATTGTCATTATTGATTGGTTTTCCTGTCCTCCCAACGAGACACCATGAGTTCCTTGAGGGTAAGGACCTTGTCTACTCAGCCTTGCGTCCTGGCCTCCTCGACAGTGACCGGTACCTAGCATGTGTTCAGGAAATGACCACTGAGCTGGAGGACCACGGCCACACTAGCCACAACCTCAGGCCAGCCCGATCTCTAAGGCCCTCGATATGACATAGAACAGCTGGCTTGTCTTTATCAGCCCCAAGCCCTCAATCTTGTCAGGCATGGGCACTCTTTCCAGGCAGAGACTTCCCAGGTGCCAAGGCCTATGAGAGTCCTTTCCATTTAGCCCTGAGACTTGGCTAGCCAGGGAAAGGATTCTGAACATGTCTCCAAATATGGTGAAAGGATTAGCTGCTGTTTAAACAGCAGGGTTGCTGTCAGTAAGGAAATATTCTCTCTGAGATGGACCTTCCTGGAATAGACAACTCGATGCTTCCAAATAGGAGCTACTGACGATGGAAGCCTGCCTGTCACCAAGCCTGACCCTTCTTTCCCAGCCAGGGGTCCAGTGATGCCAATTTCACTGAGGTCTGGTATATAACGGATATCAGTATGCCACCCATGTGAGATCTTAAGGGGGAGGGGGCCTTTGATTAGTAGCAGGCATAGTCTAGTGATAGTAATGTCACAAGTGAAATGGCTCATTCAGTCTTCCGGAATAGTGTTAAAAACAATATGGAGAATGAACAGTTGAAAGTCTCTAGGAGCCAGGTGTTGTTAGAAAAACAGACATTCAACCTTTTATCAAGAATACTTATACACAGGGTAGTAGTTATCCATTGCTGGGTCACAAATGATCCCTAAACATAGCAGCTTAAAACAACAAACATTTATTATCTCACAGTTTCTGTGGGTCAGGAATTTGGAGTGGCTCTGCAAGGTGGTCCTTGCTCAGGGCTGAGTCAAAATGTTGGATGGGGGAAGCAGGTGTTGCTCAGCAGTTGAGCGCCTGCTTCCCACGTATGAAGTCCCGGGTTCAATCCTCGGTATCTCCTAAAAAAAAAAAAAAAAAGTTGGATTGGGGCTGAAGTCACCTGAAGACTTGACCAGAGCTGGAGGATGTGCTTCCAAGGTGGTTCACTCACATGGCTGGTGGCAGAAGCCTGTTTCTTGCTGACCGGGGCTGTTGGCCTCTGTTTCTCATTATTGGAGCCCTGCATGGAGCTGCTTGGGTGTCCACATGACGTGGCAGCTGGCTTCCCCCAGAGGAAGCAATCCAAGAGCAAGGCCCAGATGGACTCCTCCGTGTCTTTTATGACCTAGTCTTGGAAGTTCCACACTGTATGGCTTCTACTTTATTCTATTTGTTAGAAGCGAGTCCCTAAATCCAGCCCAAAGCCCAGGGGAAGGGAATTAGGATCCACCTTTTGAAGGGAGTGTCAAAGTTGTGGACATATTTTAAACCATGTCACCAAGTTAAGAAGAGACAGGAAATTTGAAAGTCTGGAGGCTGCTAAAATTCCTATTGCCATTAGGTCAATGGAGATTTGGCACAAAGAAAAGAGCCCCGGATTCAGAGTAATGGCAAGATTAATTCATTAATTCATCCGTCTACCTATGCATCTATTCATTTACCAACTATTCCCAGCACATCAACTGTGTGCAGTTGGGAAACTGGGCTATACATCACAGGGCTCATGAAGAGGCACGATTAGAGTTAAAGTAGCAATTGCTGGCATTTATCGTGCACGTACTGCGTGTCCAGTAATGGAAGGAGCTTTACATTCAATTATCTCATTTAATCCTCCCAATAACCCTTTGAAGTGGGTACTATTATTCTTTCCCCTTTAACAGATGAGGACTCTTAGACTTAGAGAGGGGAGATAATACACTTTCAAGGGGTAGAGCCATGATTTCAACCAAAGAGCTCTGATCTCAATGCTCTTATGCTTATACCACTACACTACACTAGTGGTGGTAACAATTATTACTATTTTAATTATGTATTCTTGTTTTCCAGCCAAGAACTCTGAGGCTCAGAGAGGTCAACTGGCTTGTCCAAGGTTGTTTTGGCTGAGCTAGGGCACAAAGCCAGTTTGGCGAGTTCCAGCTCTGTGCTCTTTCTTCTACACTCGCTTAAAACAGAGGCCTTTCTGCCCTGCTTCCTGCAGAAACAGCTCAGATGGAAAAGGGCCCAGGGGACTGGGGAGGGGTTTGGGAAGGAGGAAAATGATTGTGGAGGCCTGGCAGCTTTTGTAAGCATGGATCTCCCCTGCTTTGTTGAAGAGTACAGCAGAATCTCTCCGGAGGCTGCCATGAAGATGGTGTGGAATTCCTGGTGTGCTTGATGAGGTGTTGCTACACGGAGGCTGTCAGCCAGCTGGCTGAATCCGACACAGCCTCTCTGGGGTCTGGCCACTCCAGCCCCCGCTCCTGCAATGAGGAATGATCTCAGATGTAGCTCATGGCTACGGAGCCGTCCACCGTGCACCAGGCACGTCGCTAAGGCCTGTGCACAGCTGCTCAGGCCAGCCTCCCGGCCACAGACAAGTCCTACTATTATTAGGCCCCCCTCACAAAGAAGGACCGAGTCACACAGAGAGTGGGTTTCCTAAGGCCACCAGATGTCCAGTGTTACAGATGGGAAACTGAGGTTCAGAGATTTGGTAAGCTGCGATGGTTAAGCCTGGGGACCTCGCGTTAGGGGCCTCGGGTCAGGGGCGCATTATGACTTTCCTGGGCCCTAGGAACTCTTACCTTTTTAAGGCCCTTTTCCCATGAAAAAATATTAAAAGTGATATTTGATCACTATTATGGGATAAAGATTAATCTAATCCAGGCTGGATTTTGCTATTATATATTCATTATCATTATATTCGTTTTTTTTCCTTCTGATTTTAAAATAAGTTGAAATGTGGATCTAGCAATGGAAGAAATTATATCACTGATGTGGAGGCAGTGGCCACTGGAGGTTGTAAGGGCAGGGAGAGGGAAAAACAGGTGTAATACGGGGACATTTTTGGGACTTGGGAATCGTCCTGAATGACATTGCAATGACAGATACAGGCCATTATATATCCTGCCATAACCTACAGAATTGGGTGGGAGAGAGTGTAAACTGCAAAGTAAACTTTAATCCATGCTTAGTGGCAATGCTCCAAAATGCTCAATCGCAATGAATGTACCACACTAATGAAGGATGTTGTTGATGTGGGAAAATGTGGGAGGTGTGGGGAGCAGGGACTATGAGGATCCCCTATATTTTTTATGTAACATTTATGTAATCTAAATTCTTTTAAAAAAATAAAAAATTAAAATTAAAAATTAAGAAAAAATTTTAAATTGAAATGACAACAATTTTGTTGGTCCCTAAAAGCTCACAGGTCCTCAGCACTGTGCCTACTGGATAAGTGGGTCCTGTCTGAGGTAGAATCCTGATTCCACCAAGTGCTGACCAGGTGACCTCAACTCAGATAACTTTTCCTCTCTGTGCCTCAGTTTCCATGCCCATAATACGAGAATAAATGGTAGACTCGGGTGGATAGTGATCATGAGGATGAAATGAACACGTAAAATGCTCAGCACAGTGCCTGGTGTAAATGAAAATGCTCAATGAATCAGTAGTATTTAATATATTTAAATTGTTATATAACCCGTGCTAGCACCACAGCTGGCAAGTGGTAGGGCCAGGCGGGCGCCCCAGGTTTGTGAAATTTGTGACGCTGCAGGTGCTTCTCTTAGTAGCACAGACCTTGTCTGCCCCAGGCAAGAAGGAAGGCCATTGCAAAGGCAGGTGATGCCCATTGTGGTGACTGTGTCTGGGAGCAATACTTTTGTGCCTCAGTTTTCCTGTCTTTGAAGTAGCCTAAGCGTTCCCAGTGTTTCTAAAATGGAGCAAGGGAGGCTAAGGCAAAAAGCTCATCTCCTGTCTACTTAATAAAGTTGTTGAAAGTATGCCTGGGGAAGCGGATGTGGCTCAAGCGGTTAGGTGCCTCCCTCCCACATGGGAGGTCCAGTGTTCCGTTCTGGCTCCTCCTAAAGGGAAGAGGAGCACACAACGAACATTCAGCGGGTGCAACCAACGAGGGGGTGGGGAGAAATAAATAAATAGAATAAATCTTAAGGAAAAAAAAAAAGCAAGTGTTTATTAAAAAAGAAAAAAGGAAGTATGCCTGAAGGTAAGCTTTCTCTTCAGGATCACGTTCTGCTTTCTGGTTCATGCATTCATCTGCTTCTGGGGTCCTCCGCCAGGCCCTGACTTTGCTTCATGCTTCATCAAAGTGTCTGTTGGTGGCGAACCTCCTCTTCTCTGGCTTTAAGTGTCCAGGTGTCAGAGCTCCCTTACGGTCACACCCCAGCTGCTCCTGGTCCTCTCCCCTCCTGTTTCCCATGGGAAGAGGAGGAACTATCTGATTGGCAGGGTAGAGAAAAGGAACTGGACATGCTCAGCTCAGCGCCTGCCTGCCTTCCCTTCAGCAATAGTCTCTTCAGCAACTCCATGCCCTAAGTCAGGGGTTCTAACCAGGGTCCGTGAGCTTGAATTGAAATTCAAAAAAACATTATTCTTGTGGGGACGTGTTGGTGTGGGTGTGATATATGGGTCCATGGTTTTCCCCTGACTGGCAAAGGGGTCAGTGGAACACAAAAGGTTAGGAACCCCTGCTCTAAGTCCTACATGGGCAGGTTCCACATGTGAGCTGTGAGGCCTGCCCAGGCCCAGTGCTGTCTAAAACTGGACGGCCAAGGCTGCCTAATTCTGAGGTGAGTGATTAGAAGGCCCCTTAGTCATATATCTAAAGCCAGCTGCTCCAGAATCAGCTGGTGATAAAATGATATTTTCACCACTACCTACTTGATTCCTGTGTCTTCTCTTCATTTCATTCCAAATTCAAACAGGAAAAAGTGGATGTTATTTATTGGGCTTCCACCAAACCCCAGCAGTCTCAGTAGAGACACATCTAAGAAGCTTAAAATCAAATTAGAGAATTGGACCTCCCAACAAACAGAAATAACACATAATTCATTATATGTCTAGTCATGGAGGGATGGGATTTTTAAAAAAGTTGTGTTCTTTCAATCTGTAGCTAAAATATTTACAAAGGACCCTGGTGATATGCAGGCAGAGGTTTACAGAGCACAGCCTGTTCAAACCAAACAGTTGCTCTGTTCCTGATTTTGGAAACTCGTCAAGGAAGCAATGTTTACTTAGACAACTTGGGCCCCAAGTAGCTCTTGTGTAGGCTGGATTCAGTCCAGGGAGAAGCCATGGCCCGGGAACATTCCTCCTTCCCCCTGACCATTGTAACACAGTTCTCTCTGCTCCACAGAACCCTTTGGAGGGTATCCGTTCAGCCTCTGAGTAATCGTCCAGTCCCTAGGCTGGGCTGTGTAGACTACGTCTGTTTTAGAAATGGCCTGTTGGTGCCCAATCTAGTGAGTAATCGTCTGTGTGACTATCTCATTCACTTAACTCCCCCAAGGAGAGCGTAGGCTTCAGGGTGAAGGGTTTGATGTTTAATATGTGGACGGCTTAAATTAGTCTGGAGCATATTTCAGGAGGTCGGCCAGCTCTGGGAAGCAGGCCACAGAGAGCCTAGGAAGACCAGGAAACAAGATCTGCCATTTCTACCCAAAGCAAGAAAACAATCCCAGCATCGCCGAAGGACAATGGAGGTAAAAGTTGAGAGTATCAGCGATAATGCCTATAAAGCACTTGCCACAGTGCCTGGCACATCGACGCTCAGTAAAAGGTAGAATGATTGCTATTGTTCCCCTTGAGATAATTTCAAACGTTAATGGTGTTGCTGTGTGGGGAGGCCCAACGGGAATTGTACTGAGGGGTTAAAGTGCTGAACAGCAGTTGCTTCAGTCTTGCCCACTCTCCTTTCTCCATTTGGCAACTGCCTTTCCCAGATCTTATGTGGGTCTAGTACGACTGTCAGTCAGTGTCCCTGCCCGGGGACAGGTGGACAATGACCCAGGCCTGCCAGTCATGGTAGTCCACATCTCCCTCCCATGTGATTGGTCCAAGGGGTAGGCTTATTCCTCGAGCAAGGCCAATCAGAATCCTTCTGAGATACTTGGACTCCTCCAGGAGATGACTTGGTGTGATAGAAAGAGCCTGAGCTTTGTCTGAAGGGATCAATTCTGGCTTGTGAGGCTGGGCTAGTTACTTTACTTCTTTGAGCCTCAATATCTTCATCTTAGTATATAATGAGGTAAAACCTCCCTTTCAGGGTTGTGAAGATTAAATTAGATAAAATATATACAATGCTTGGCACATGGTAGATAAAAAATAGTAGACAAAAAATGACTTCCATTGATAACACTCAAAATAAAAAAAATAGTACTCTAATTAACCATCCCCACTATCCCACCCTGCCTGATCAATCTTCACGACTGTGAAGTGCTTTTTAAATTTTATTTTTATCGTGGTGACATGTACACCATAAAAATCCCAGTTAAACCACTTTCCAGTATACAATTCAGAAGTCTGAAGCACTTTTAAATCACTATAATGGGGATAGCCCACCTTTTAGTGGGTAGAAGCCATCCTTAATTTTCCCAAACTTTGAGTCTTCCAGAGAGTAGAGATGGGAGGAGAGAGTAAAATTTTAGGATGCAAAAGTCATTGACCAACCAATCGATTGATAAAAATTGGCTGAGGGTTCTTTGTCTAGAGTTCTAAAAATCGTCTTCAGCCTAGATGCTAGAGCAGTGCTGTCTAATAGAACTTTCTGCTATAATGCAAATGTTCTATATCTGTGCTGCCCACTGGCCGCATGTGACTATCAAGCTCTTGAAATATGGCCAATGCAACTGAGGAACTGAGATTTTTGTTTTATTTAATTTTTTTTTCTTTCCCTGCTGAGATGGCTCCCTTGTCTGTGTTGCTCATTGTTTTTGCTCATTGTCTTCTTGTTTTTTTTCCTGTCTGATCATTGTTTTTGCTCGTTGTCTGCTCGTTGTTTGTTTGTCTTCTTTAGGAGGCACCGGAATCCGAACCTGGGACCTCCCATGTGGGAGGTGGGTGCTCAACTGCTTGAGTCACATCTGCTCCCTGTTTTATTTAATTTTAGTTAATTTAAATAGCCACAAGTGGCAATGGTCACCATAATGGACAGAACAGCTCTAGACTGAAGCATGGCATGAGCCAACAGACACAGAAGTGGGTGAGAATAATACCCAGCACTTGCCTAGGCAGGAACCTGTATGGGAAGGGTTATGGGTTATGATTTGGAAGGACACAGTTCTCAGCGTTGGTTAGATGACCAGAAAGCCATCTGTCTGGTTAGCTATTGAAAAAAAAAAAAAGCATGCTGGTTTGTGCCCGGTTCCATGTTCAAAGCTAAAGGACTTCTCAGCAGAATGCCTTAATTTTTTTAATGTGTAAATTGCAAAAAATAATTTAACTGCATTACAGAAAGATTAGTAACTAGAGGGAGGAAATCCCTCCTAATCCCACCACAGAGCTATGATCATATTTACATATTTCCTTTTAGCCTTTTTCACATGTATATTTATATTTCGCAAGCATTTTTTTAAAGTTTAAGATTGTTTTTGATGTAAAAAAATAAAAAACTTTTCTGCAAATATAGTAAAAGTTAAGGGAAAAAATGTAAATAGAAGGAACTATCTATCAATATTCCCTAACAGATTTTAGACAGTTAAAGGAAAATCACATTTAAGAAGCAGGACACATTTTTCAGAGGGGCCCTAACGTGTTTTGCTTCTTTCCCCCTGTACTAGGTTTCACTCATTCAAGATCTTCAGTATTTCAGGTGCTGTAAGTCATGCTTTGGGTTCCTTTTGGAGTAATTTCTGTAGAAGATTTTTTCCTTGTTATCAAATACATCTGGGAAGATATCATTCCTTAGATCTTTAAAAATCTTGATTGTTTCCTGAAAAACAGTACATATGTGAAGACATTTGGCAAGAATTAGTCCCAAAGCAGAGATGTCCACTTCATTTCCTTATTCTTCTGAAGATATCTGTTCTGGGCTCAGGAATCACGAAGTTCCCATGGCACCTTTCAGCTTTTCATTACTTTTCAAGAATGTTACAGGTCTAAAGTCTCCAATCTTTATTTTTTTATATATCTACTAAAAATGTTACTTGGCTTAAGGTCTCTGAATTAACTGTTTTCAGTGCATATAAGCCACTTCTGTTGTTATTTGTTCAAATAAATGCAAAGCCAAGTCTTTGTCTGATTTCCTTTCTCTTCTGCTCTCAATCCATTGCTCCACTGTCTTTTTTTTTTTTTTTTAA
>JAQZBX010014257.1:0-38834 GCA_029593785.1 Cabassous unicinctus
GCACCAGGAGCCGATCTTGGGACCTTCCAGAGTGGAGAGAGGCTGCTCAATCTCTTGTGCCACCTCAGCTCCTTGATTTGCTGTGTCTCATTGTCTCTCTTCTGTGTCTCTCTTCAGTGTCTCTTTTTGTTGCGTCATCTTGCTGCGCCAGCTGTCTGCGTGGGCCAGCACTCCTGCATGGGCCAGCTCTCTGCTTGGACCAGCTTGCCGCGCGAGCCAGTTTGCTTTTCACCAGGAGGCCCCGGAAATCAAACCCTGGACCTCCTATATGGTAGATGGGAGCCCAATCACTTGAGCCACATCCACTTCCCTGAGGCACATTTCTTATGAATAAACATAAGGAGGTGGGAGTTCTAAGAAAAGGGAAATGGAAACTTCTGCAAGCCAGTAAAGGAAGGGCTACTTTAGAAAACAGGTTAGTAGGTGGTGGTTTCAGCTGCCAGACAGCAGACATTTCCTTGGCTCTTCATTTTCAGTCCTGAGAGGACACAGAGGCTATGTGGCATTGTCTTCATCCCATGCTTTCCACTCTTCTGCCCCTCCCAGAAATTCTGTTTTCCAGTGGGAGAGTAAGTCAGGGGTTATAGTAAGGAGATGGTTGAGTGGATGCATTTTAGCAATTGAGTTGTACTGGTTCTTTTGGGATTCCAAATTATGGAGGGTAACAATTTATGCTTACCTCCACCAGCCAGCAGTTGGGAACATGGGGGACTGTTGGGGAGGGAAGCATAAGTCAGACCTCTCTAAAGTGCAGCAAATGCCAGGTAAATTGCCCACAGTCCTTGATCTAGAGGGAGTTTTTTCTGCTGAATATTGCATAAAGAAAATGAGCTATGTTCCCTGCCTAGGGCTTGGAAATCTCTTCCACTTACAAAGATTTCTGTTGTGCACATTTATTATGAATAGCCTTTGAGTTTCATAGGGCAGAATAGAAAAGACTCCAGGCCAGTGGGCATAAAGAACTTTTTCTCCTTCCACATTTCTTGTTAGAGTAGAGATACTGTGATAAAACCTGGAGGCCTTTCAGAATAAAGGTTGCATCCTTATAGGAGAGCAAGGGAAGCTTCTGCTGTATCTGACAAGCTTTGTTAGGTGGTAGGGATGGCTTTTCTTTTACAAATACACTTTACGGACTCCATGAGCAACCATCAGATACAGTCGTTTAGAGTAAGTTGGGAAACATACCATTGATCCACAACTCACTGGGTTTCATTGTCCCAGTTCATTGTCCATCTGAGCTTGAATTTCCTTTTCTGTTGTTGGTCCTTGTGGCCAGAGGACACATATTTGTATCTAGGTCCTTACTAACCAAAGTGGGGGCTCTGGCCAAGAGCATCAGCATTCCCTGGGAGCTTGTTAGAAATGCAGGCCCCTCCCCCAGACCTACTGAATCAGAAAATGCATTTTTAACAAATCCCCAGGTGATACATTTGCACATCGAAATGTGAAAGGCACCAATCTAGTTCAAGTTCCTGCCTTGGTGATAAGCTTGTTAGTACGGGTGTGGAACCCTCAGAAATGTATCTCTGGGAAATGATTCTAATGTCCCTGTAGGAGCAAGTGTGGGTACACTTGGCTACAAATGAACTCAGTTTATTAAGTGCTCAGTGCTGGGCTGGGCACTAAAGATGCAAAAATGAAAACTGCAGGGTTGCCGCCTTTGGGGAATGTCGTGGGGGACACAGAAAGAGCTACAGCATCCATCGTCTTTATCTATGACATTTGACTTCCTTCTCCCACACAGAGTACCCATCCCCTTCTCTAGAAGCAAGTTTCTCAGTGTGCTGTCCACGGGCCACCTGCATCCGAATCCTCAGGGTTGGAAGGGGTGGCACTTATATGAAAAAGGCCAGGCGTCTGCTCCAGACCTACCCAGTCACACTCTCAGGGTGAGACCCTGGCATCTTCACTTTAACAATCATTATGCATGTTATAATTTGAGAACAACTGACCTGGATGCTTCTTTGATATTCTCTGTGGTGATACACTGTAATAAGAAGGGGTGGTTAAATGTGTCTCAAATATTTAAGGAATCATCCAGGGTTTTCCTTATTCTAAATTTAGGATTCAAAGTGGCTTCTGGGTTAAAAGCTGCTTTTATTTTGGCTGAGGTATAATATATGGATCTTTTGTGACTGGTATTTAAGGATAGTTCAAATTCATACTTATATTTTTCTAGGAGCATATTAAAATGCCTTGTTCCATAATGAGTTAACAGTGTGAACATTGTTGACAGTCTCCATGACTTTCTTGTTTAATGTTTATACTCACCTAATCAGACATTGAAATTGGATTATGGCTGTTGCACATTATAGCAGTTATTATCCAGTTTAAATGCAAGTCTGAAGGAAATAAATTGATTTTTCTATGCAACTTGGGGACATTCTCATAGGTTATTGGTATGCTGGTTGTATTCTTGGTCAGGTTTGTTTGGGGAGAGAAAGATCAGTGGTTTTTTAAATTTTCTTAATGTGTTATGTAAATTAACTGTGATATTTCATTCTAATTAGGAAGTCAAATGACTTTTAAAAGTTTGCTGATCTGCTTCCATATTTCTATTTAAAGCATGTCAGGTTTTTAAAGTGGATAATAATTTTGAGAAATGTTTTTATTTTTAGAAAGAAAAAAGAGTGGAATCCCATTATAACACTTTGCTACTACAGTAGCAGCCACCTTATTTATCAGGGAACGAGCTATAACACGAACCAGAATTTCACAGATAACTGAATCTGTCTTTCTGTGAACCAAGCCTTTTTAAAAAAAATTGTCCTCATTCTGCATACACCTTTTGTGTGCCTGCTCTGGGCAGGCATACATAGTTGCTCCAACATAGGTCACGAAAACAGCTGCATCGCAGTACCACTGACTTGCTGCAAAAGTTGAGCAGTAAGCCAGAGAACACAAAGGCAAGAAAGACCGACTCTGGGGAAGTAGGGAGGGGCTTCCCAGAAGAGGCGGCATTTGATCTGGATCATGACGTGCCTACACACACCCTCAGCTGCATCACACTGTGCTGTCACCCTATGGGCATCTGGCAGCCCCATCTGTTTCGTTGCTTCCACCCTGCTGTAGGAAGAGAGTCAGATAACTGAACTCACTAGAATTATGTCCAAGGAAGGAGAGGCAGCTCTGGAGGGGTGATGGGTGTAATCCTGTGAAATCAGGACTTGGCAATGTCTGAAATCCCCAGACTTGGCAATGTCTGTTCTGGATGCTGCCAGCTGCCCCCTCCATGCCACCCACAACCACAGCTACCACCATCCTACCACCACTTCCAGTTTGGGCTGTGTTCCAGACAATTGTGGTTGCCAGAGCAGTTTATTCAAATAATTCTTCCAAATAACGGAGGTATTACTGGTCATAGATTAAGGTACACAATTAATGAAATTACATCCCTCTCAAAAGACAACCGTTAACCAGAAAAGCCTAATATAAAATTTTGAGCACAGAGCTTGGCACTTAGAGGAGCTTAAGAAATGTTGAACAAGTGAGCTGGTATTTAATCCTCCTTTAAAAAAATTAACTTTCTATTTTCCAATACTTTCAAACCTATAAGACAGTTACAAAAATAATAACATACCATAAGGAGAACTCCAACATACCCCATCCCCCCAAATACCCAATTTTAACATTTTGCCACATTTGCCATATCATTCTATTTATCTGTCAGTCTGTCTATCCATCTATCATCCATTTTCTGAACACATACTATTTCCATGTACATTTCCTAAGAACAAGGATATTCACTTATTTGTCCACCTTAAATGCAGTGATCAAGTTCAAGCAATCTAGCATTGATTTAAAGTTTACAGTCTACATTTGAATTTTTTCATATGTTCCAGTAATGTCCTATATTCCTTCTCTCCTCCCTTATTAGAGCCCACCCAGTGTCACGTATTGCCTATAATTATCATTGTCTCTTTAATTGCTTTTTTTTTCTTTAATTGTGGGGACATATATACAACATAAACTTTCCCATCTCAACCACTCCCAATGGGATTAGTCACATTCACAATGTTGCAATACCCTCACCACTTTCCATTACTAAAATTTTCCCATCTCCCCAAACAGAAACCCTTTGCCCATTTTGCATTAACCCCCTATTTCCTCTGCCCCCTGCCCCTGGAAACCTGTACTCTAATTTGTTTCTCTGAGCATGCGCATTCTCCGATATTTTCTTTGTAGTTAACTTGGGGGTTAAATTTGACATCCTAAATCTCATTTGGTATCAATTTAACTCCAGTAGTGTATGTAAACTATGTTCCTATACCCCTCCATCCCTCCACCTTTATGTGGTCCTTGTCACATATTACACATTTATATATTACGAGCCCTAAACTACTGATTATTCTAACATTTTATACATTTGCCTTTTAGATCTCATAGGAAATAAAACATGGAGTTACAAACCAAAATTACAGTAGTACTGGTATTTATGTTTACCTTTGCCAGTATCTTTATAGAGATCTTTATTCATGTGATTTCAGTCAATTGTCTTTTCCTTTCAACTTGTAAAACTCCCTTTAGCGTTTCTTGTAATGCCTGTCAGAAGGGTGACAAATTCCCTCAGCTTTTGCTTATCTGGGAATGTCTTAATCCCTCCCTCATTTTGAAAGACAGTTTTGATAGAATTCTTGGTTGGCAATTTTTTTCTTTCAGCACTTTAAATATGTCTTCTTACTGCCTTCTTGCCTCCATGGTTTCCAATGAGAAATCAGCATATAATCTTATTGAGGTGCCCTTGTATAGCAGTTTGATATTGTTTATGAATTCCAAAAATAGATATTGGATTATGCTTGTGAACTGGTCTGTTTCTCTGTTTCCAATATTAGATTGGATTGGATTCAGAGGTTTCACTTTTACTTGATTAAATAATGATTAAGGGTTTGATTGGGCCATGTCAATAGGAGGGGGCAGGGACTCACAGAGGAAACCACATGGCAGAGGAGAAAATTGGAGTTTTTAATGCTGGAGCCATGGGAAGTAAATACACGGAGAAGCAGATATGTGAGGAAAGAGAAAAGGCTCCATTAGACATAGCAGAGGCCCTGGGAAGAGAGAGAAGCTGTTCACCTGATAGTTTACAGCTGGCTTGTGGAGAGAGCAGAGCAGCTGCGCCTGGAGAGGAACAAGCCCTGGGAGAGAGACTAGACTTATCCCAGCCTACAGCTGATATAGGAAGAAGCTGGGGCCATGGAGCCTGAAGAGGAAGGCTGAACCCTTGCAGAGACCTGTAGCCATCTTGCTTCAACACATGGAAACAGACTTTGGTGAGGGAAGTAACTTATGCTTTATGGCCTTGCAAATAAATACCCTTTATAAAAGCCAACAGAGTTCTGGTATTTTGCATCAGCATCCCTTTGGCTGACTAATATACCTTGTTGGTGACATGTTACTTTTCTCTTGCAGCTTTCAGAATTCTCTCTTTATCTTTGGCATTCACTGTTTAATTATAACAGTGAGGTGTGAGTCTACTGGGTTCATACCGTTTGGAGTTTCTTGAGCATCTTGAACATGTGTATTCATGTCTTTTGTTAGGGAAGATTTTAGCCTTGATTTCTTTGAATATTTTCTCTTCTCCTTCTGGGTCTTCTACAATGCATGTGTCCCACAGGTTCCGCAAGCTCTGTTCACTTTTCTTCATTCTTCTTTCTGCTCCTTAGACTGGATGATTTCAATTGTCTTATCTTCAGGTTCACTGATTCTTCTGCCAGTCCAATCTGTTGTTGAACCCCTCTAGGGAATTTTTAATTTCTGTAACTGTGGTTATCAGTTCTATTTGGTTCCTTTTCATATTTTCCATCTCTCTATTGATATTCTCTTTGTGTTATTCTATTGTTTTTTCCTGTTTTTCTTTAGTTCTTTGCCCATGTTTTCCTTTAGCTTTTTGAGCATATTTAGGGCCATTTTTCAAAATCTTTGTCTGGAATGTCCCAGATCTGATCCTCCTCATTGATGGTTTATAATGTTTTAATCTTCCCCTTTGCCCGGGCCATCACTTTCAGTTTCTTTGTATATTTTGTAACTTTTGTTGAAACCTGGACATTTTGTTATTTTAGTATATGACCATTGGAATTTATACTCTGCAGTGTCTGTTCTTTAAGCTTGTCCCAGCTAGTATTATGACAGAGCTTTCTTGAATGCCAAGAGCTGAGAGCAACAACAAAATAAGAATAAGGAAAATAAGAAAATCCCTTTCCCAGTCTTTGCAGATTGACCTGTGTAGTGCTCTGCTTCAGGACTTATCCAAAGAGTCAAAAGAACAGCTCTAGGCCAAAGCTGGGGGGCTCCCTGATCCTTTCTGCTCATGTGTGTGTCACCCTAGGAATCCCTCTCCCAACCCCCACTCCTTTTCACAGATAGAAATGTCCCCTCTTCCCTAGGAAACAATTTCCTAACCTCTGGACATGGCCCCCTGTCTTATAGCCAGCAATCCCTTACCTCAAGCAGCACAACTTGACTGTAGGAGCATTCTGTAGGAGAGTTCCGTGAGCTGCCTTTTATATGTAGGGCCAGTTCTGGGACACCAAGACCCTCAGGACACCATTAGTCAGATTGGGCCAGACATACATGTCCCCAGTATCTGCACTGGGTGCCCCTTTTGGGGGCAGGGGCCAGCCAGGGCATTACAAAATCCTACTGCTTTTAAGTAGCTTTTTTCTTGGTTCGGTGCTCCCTGCTATTCTGTAGTCCTTTAACTGTTTTCTGGAGCTTTGAGAAGGATGTTCTGCCAGTTCTTGCTGATTGTTCCTGGCTTCTGAGGGGTGAGGGAGCCCTGAAGTTGCTCACTCTGCCATCTTCGTTTGGGCTGCCTGTTTAATCCTTGTTTAAATGTGAACATTAAAGAGCATTTCCAGCACACCTGTGATGTGCTTTAGTAAACCCAGAAACCTCCTTACATACTACTTTGATTTCCCATGTATATTTCATATTTTCAGCTTTTTCCCTAGATTATGGAACTGTGAATATAGCAGAAAACTTGGCTGATGTCCATGCTTATTTCCCTTTATTTGTTCAGGTAACTTATTCTGTTGCCCAAAAATAGAGAGGAAGTACTTTCTTTACATAGGAATAAGTCAGCACAACAAAGCAAAAGATGCCAGGTTTTCCTTTCAAACTGTTTTGGCCAGTGGCTGGCATGTCACTTAGCCAACTAGACACTCTTCTGCCTTCATTTATATGGTTGAGGGGTCTGTCAGCTAGAGATGATGATGTTAGGGTGCCTGTGGCATCTTGACTTAACGAATAGTGGCTTAAGAGAGGCAAGATCCGAAAGGGGTGTAGGCGTGGACGACTGTTGAGGGCTTTGTGTAAAGTGGCAGGTAATCCGTGAATAATACCTTCCAGCTCGGTTCAAAACTTGCTGCCGCTTAAAACACGGTTATTCTGATTTATCTGACTACAGCATGCTTTCTGCTTTGTTGTGGCATTGCGAAAGCTTTCTGGCTGTTGGTTGGTGCCGCCTTCCCTCACCAGCGCCCCAAATAGGCAGAATCGTATTCAAAACCAGAAAACAGCCCCAGCGCATCAACTTTCTAAAGAGTTCTGCAAGCAAAATGGGACTAGAATGAACTTTCCAGGTCCTGGGAGTGCAAAGGGGGAACATTTCTCACAGAGAGGAAGATGTATGGGCGAGGGAGGTGTCTGCTCGCAGCCCCTCACAGCTGAAGCACCTGGCGGGCGGGGCTAGGCCGCGGCCCACGCGCTTCCCCCGCAGCCAATGGGCGGCGGCGGCAGGCGGGGAGCGCCGGCTGGGAGCGCGGGCGGGCGCCGCGCGCTTCAAGTTGAGACCGAGGGGACGCGCCGCAGCTCGTAGGAGCTACCGCACCCGCGCGGGCTGGTGCGGGTGCTCTCAGCCTGGTGCCCGCGCCGGGGGCTACATCGCCGCCCGGCTCCAGCCGAGCAGGAGGCTGAGGTGAGGCGGGGCGGCTGCGGCGCGCCTTTGTCTGCAGGTGCCTTCCGAGGTACCGGGCCCGGAGCCCCGCGGGACAAAGGCTGTCGGCACCTATTGAGATACCAGTCGTGGGCGGCGGGAGGGGTGAGGACGGCTCTTTCTGCCTCGCAGTAGGGAAGAGTGAGGGTTGTCTGCGGCCCGGGAGTGGGCGTGGGGGGCTGGGAGGAGTCCTCCGGCGCCGGTTGACCAGCGCGGCGGGAAGCCGTTCCCTGGCGGGCTCCCGATGCCGCACGCTGCACAGTGTGTGTGGCCAGTGCAGTACGACTGCGTACAGGAGTGCGTTCCTCTCCCATGCCCCCTTGAGGATCCACATTTATGTCTTGTTGTCAGTATTTGGAGTGAAAAATACTGCAGGACCTTGGTAATCCAGTTTTTGGATTAAAAGCCATATCCTTTTGTGTAGAAAGACTTGAACATTTCCAAATAATTTTAGTCACATGATTTAGAATATCGATCCAACTTTCATGTGGGTAAACGTCCCAAATGATCCAGATGTTGAAAAGCAGCCAGTTTCGGCGCCTGTTCTTGCTCTTGGCATTGAAAAAGAAGTAGGGGTGTTTTGTTTAGTTTAGGATAAATGTAATGTATTTAAATGTTGCTTAAACACTTGATTGAATTATCAGAGACTCTGTGCCTTTTCTATTATGTTTTCCTGTACCAGTATTGTAACCAGGCACGTCTATCGATCCCCTAATTATTGTGTAGCTGTGAATCTTCATTACTGCCTTGGGTGGGAGAAGGTGGAGGAGGAAGCAATCCCATTAATCATCTTTCTTTTTATAACTCTGCAGCTGCAAGCCTGGCATTGACTGTATCATGAATGGTGGGTTCTTTCTGCTTTCAAGACGTACCCTTTTTGGTTTTCTTAGTACAAGAACATTGAGTAGTTACTACCGCCTCTGACGCAAAAGCAGTTTGTAAGTTTTCCCCTTAAAGTTCAGATCTTTGCTACATCTTTTAGTTTTTACTTTCTAAAAGAAATTATTAGGTGTCTTGAGGCCTTTGTCAAGAAGATTGTATTGCGAGGAAAACTGCCCTAAATCTGTGTTTCTAAATTTTGTCTGTGAATCTGACAAAACTATCAGTGGCTGTGTTGTCCAAACTGGGGTGTGAATTAAGAGTTTGATGAGAAGAAAGCATCCACAATGTATTAAAGCTTTTTCACCAGAGAAGTCACCATCGTTCTTAGCTCAGAGGTGAGTGAGGCTCAGAGTGGAGGGGTACTGGTGAGTTCTTCTGTCATTCTAGCAAGTCCTAGCTTTTGAGCAGTATCTATCAAGTATTTATTTCAGCAATATTTGACAAGTATTTATTGAACACCTGCTGGGCGTTAATGCTGATGATTAAGTGGTAAACACGACAGGTATACTAGACTATGCTGGTGGAGGACCCGTTTCACTTCGTCTGAACTGGAGCAGGACTGAGAAGCAAAGTGAGAGGACTTTGCTTTCGGCCGCTGCCCTGGAGATCAGCCTAGCCCAGGGCTATAGTAGGAAACATGTAGAGCCCAGATGACTTGACTATAAAATATTGATCAGACCAGTGGGTCTTTCTGCCCCAGATCCCAACATTGGCCTCCAGGGGAATGGCATATACATGTCCTGGGACTGCCAACCTGAGAGGGTGGTATACCTGAAAGCTCCACCTTCTCTTTACTGATCACTTGATGTTGGTCTTCCCCAACCTGCTTATCTTTTTTTTAATTTTTATTAAATTTATTTTAAACTTTAGATTGTAAAAATGTTACATTAAAAATTTAAAGGATTCCCGCATGCCCCACTCTTTCCCCCTCCAACACTTACCCACATTAACAATATCATTCATTAGTGTGGTACATGTGTTACAATTGATGAACCCATATTGAAGCATTGCCACTATACTGCAAACTATAATCCTGCTTATCTTTATCACCATCCTTGGTTAATGACCTGCAAGTGGTCCTGTCCATCTTGAGCATGGGTACCTGCCCAGGCAGCACTGATTTGGGCCCAAGGAGGGCCAGAAGCTGAGCAGTGGCATTGTTTATTTGGATGTGACAGTTCCAGTCTGTCTGTTTAAAAACTAACAGTCTTGCAGTCTCACCTCATCTTATACAACCCCTCAGGGATGGGGCCAAGAGGTAACCCATCCTAAGAGGTGACATTTGATCTGGGCTTGAAGGCTGAGAAGAAGCCAGCCATGTGGGGAGCAAATAGGAATCTCTGAGGAAGATGCGCACTCAGTATGTTCAGTCATCAAAGAGGAGGATAGTGGAATGCACTAGGAGGTCAGAGAAGGTAGGTGGGGACAAGTCACATAGGACTTTTTGGCCATGGTTGAAAGTTTGGGTTTTATTTTTATTGCCATGGAAAGTCTTTAAAGGGTAATCAGAGGAGTGCCATGATCTAACTTATTTCATAAAACAGATCTCAGTGAATGCTGTAAGGGGAACGGATGTACAGAGCAAGAGTGGAAGCAAGGGGACCAGTTAGCGTGTCCTGGTCCAGGAAAGTTCAAGGTAGTGGCAGAGGAGATGGAGAGAAGTACCAAGGAAGTAGTTTGGAGGTTGAACTGGCAGGAGATGAAAAGAGAGTAATCTAGGGTTACACCTAAATTGCTGGTTTAATTGTTTGTTTCTATTGGAAATACATATTAGTAGAAATAATGACTATATAGAACAAAGTTATTAAGCAATTGAGCAACACACTTTAAATTTATGTTGCATTGAGACCTTGGCTTAATTTTGTTCTGCAGTGTGGATAAGCAGACATATCCAGTGGAGTGTTGTACATATTGACTGTTTTTCCAAGAAATTTTCACTGTTCAGTGCCCTTTCTTGCTCAGCCTGGTTACCAGACATCTGCATATTTTCTTTTCTCTGGAGTAAAAATAAAGGATCCAAGTATGAAAAAAGACAGGTTTAAGGCTTACTCTATATGGAATTACTGTACCTCTGCTCTCCAGTTTTGTAAAAAACCATTGGTAATTGAATTTAAAGTTATTTATGTCACATGCAGCATCCCCTGTAGTTCTAACAATTGATATTCTGTCATAAATAAAACCTGCTCCATATGTATTTCAAATCGGAAAGAATAAACTTAATAACATTGAAGGAAATTCACCGAGCTATTTATGAGCTAGAGATGCCATTTCCTTGTATCTGTAAGATAGAAACACTTAGTTTTTTATGGGATTGTCTGCCCTCTCTTTGTAGCTTGAGAATTATGAACCTGAAAGCAGTGAGTTTGTTGGGGAACTTTGGCTTTAAAACCAACTTTGGTTTGGTTTTGCGCGCGCGCGCGCGCACACACACACACACACACACACACACACACATCACGCAGAAAATATACCTTCTGCAGTTAGTGTTTTGGGCAGATGGGAAGGGGCAGGAGTGACTGGGGCTGCCAGCCTTTCTGATCTGGAAGCCTGGACTGTTACCCTAGAATATGTATGCAGGTCTGGTAATGAATAAAGTATGACAGTTGAAATAATTATAACAGGAAAAGCAGCTGTAGAGAGCACAGTTGACAATTGGGATGATTTGGCCTGATTCTGTCATGTCAAAGCATGCATTTATTTGCCAGGTTATCTGAAAATGTTGTTTTCAAGGCTTCTGGTGTGTTTTGGATTTTTTTTTCCTTCATTTTTCTCCCCTCCCCTCCCCATTCTAAGAAGAGTTGTAGCCTGTTAGTGACCGTTTTTAAATAAAATGGCTAGGCTAGGATCAGAGATCCACAGTGATACCGTTTCACATGTTGGACATCCATGTCAGGTTCAGTTGTGCAAAAGATTTATTGGTTCAAAAGAATTTGCAAATTGGAAAAGCTCTGCATCTGGGTGGAATAATGTCTGTCTGGCCCCTGACCTTTGAGGTTGTCACCTGTAACAAGGATCATTCCACCAGCTCAGTCACCTGCACAGGGCCATGCTTGGTTTAATGCTTCTGCTGTCACCATTGTGAAATTCTAATTTTTTAAATAGGGGGCCTCCCATTTTTTACTTTGCACTAGACCCTTTGCAAATTATTTAGCTGGGTCCTGATCTCAGTGTTTGGCTCCTTTTTTGTTGTATACCTGAATGAGATTGTCATTTAGAGCAGGGATTGGGAAACTTTTTCTTTAAAGGCTTTCTGGGTCATATGGTCTCAGTCACAAATTCTCATACTCAGTTCTGCTGTTTTAACATGAAAGCAGCCATAGACCATACATAAACGAATGGGTGTGAAAGGTAGCATGTAAACAAATGAGTGTGGCTGTGTACCAGTGAAACTTTATTTACAAAAAACAGTTGAAGAAGTGGATTTGGCCCATCTTGATCTAGAGTACCCAGTTTTCAGCACACCACAGTGACATTTGAAATAGAGACCTTGTCCTTTGGAAGTAAGAATGCTCAGTCACCTTCAGCCAGCTTTGTGGTGTGCTGAAAACCATCCTCCAAAGAATTCCTGGAGAAAGTTAAGCTATTATGGGGGCTTTACTAGACAAAGGCAAATTATTTGAGCATCCCCAACCCCACACCTGACCTTCTTCTTTAAGATGGTATGTTTAGTCTATTTGTGAAATATGAGCAGATATGGGCAAGGAAAGGAAGACTAACTTAAATAGTAAAAACAGGGTGTTGGCGGTGGTGAGATTGTGGTGTGTTTTTTTTTTTTAAGATTTCTTATATTTGATGGAAAATAAAAAGGATGCTAGAATAAGGAGACTAGCTGCCTATTAAAAGTAGCCTTCATAAATAGGATCAAGAAATTAACTCCTGTTAAGATCCAGTAGTCACCTCTGGGGGTTGTGGGCAGACTTGGGGATGCCTCACAGCGCAGCCCTTCTGTACATCCTCTGCCATACCATGTATGGGAATGCCCTGTCTAGGGCTTGTCCCTAAATGATAAACAAAGGTTTATTTCTCTTAGAGTACAAGTATAAAGAAAATTATCTGGGGCATCAGTAAATCTGGATAGAAGTCAATATACAAGGGAAATTTATATATTGATTTCTTCAGGAGCTGAGGAGTCGTTTTTCACTTAGACAAATGTTCCAAGGCAGGAATCTAGTTAGGGGCTCTGGAAACATTACTGTGGTGTCTGCTGGAGATGATCAAAGTATAGATTTGCTTTGCTTTGCTTTGCTTTCAAATAGAGTCACAAGAGATTAAAAATCTTACAATGTGCATCTTGCCCATTCCAGTGAAATACATGTTTCATCTGCTATGAAAATGAAATGTGAACAAAAGTCATTTTTAAAGTACTGTCTGTGATAAACACAGGAGAAAAATCCAGCTAACACCCCGTTATCCACAACAAATCACTCTCTTAGGTTCTTAAGAACAGTGTGATCAGGAATAGGGGGAAAACTCTCTTTGCTAATTTAGTTATTTACTCATTCATTCAGAAATATTTATTGAAGACCTAGGGTGTGCCAGGCATTCACTCCTGGATGCTGCTGAAGACACAGTGGTGAGTGAACAAGTCAGAAAGGTTCCTGCTCCTGTGGATTTTACTCTTTTGAGGGTAGAGGGAAGGACAAACAACAAATGCCTAAGCAGGGTGGTTCTAGATGTGGCCGAGAGGGGTCTTTGGAGGACCTGGGTCCAGGCAGAGGGACCAGCAAGTGCACAAGCTTCAAGGCAGGAACATGCTTGTGTGTTTGAGAACAGGGGATTCCAGTGTGGTTGGAGCAGAAGAAGGGTGGAGGGAAATGACATTAGAGAGGTGTAGGCAGGGGGTTGGGGGGGATCATAAGCAGGAAAGCAACAAGATATGTGGCTGCTGTATCAGGAATGAAAGCCATCAGCCTTTCCCTTGTAGATTTAGACTGAAACACAGCACTTAATTATTGTCACCAAGTCCAGTAGTGGTGGAACCAAAAGTCCAGTGGAGCCAGAGAGAAGGGGAGAGCCGAGGCCACCTCTTTCCAGCAAGAGGTGGTGTGCTGGGGAGGGCTGATTAATCTGGAAGGAGGGGGAGGGTCAGGTGCCCCAAAACCACATGGCAAAGGGGAAGAGACGGCTAGGCAGACGGAACCTGCATGCCTTTGCAGTTCCGCAGCTTGCCAGCACTCAGTCTTCCTAGTGTCGTGTCTACCTTGTGTTTAGGTTTTTTTGTGTTGTTTTTTTTTTGAGTGTTTACAGAGTATCAGGAATGCTTGTATCTAGACAGAAGCTTCCAAAATTCAAATGAAGGCCAAATGTTTCCACTTTTTCTGTTAGCTACACTAGAACTTTTTCCATCTACATAAAGAAACAGGGATTGGCTATATAGTGATAAGCACAAATCCCTTTGAAAATTTAAAATTTGATTTAAGAATGTACTTTACTCAGAAGAGGCCTTCTGGGTGGATGGGTACATGGAGTTTAAGAGAATTTACCTGTAGGCTTTCAGTGATTTTAACTAGGTGTCTTGTTTAGAGCTGCCAACGGTCTGTGCCCTGGGGTGGCATTTCCTGTGTGGGGACCACTTTCCCACCATGGAGAGCTGTTGTCCTTCCTACTCTGTATCAAAATCTTTAACACATTCCCATTCCTTGTCAGATAAGAGCCTTCACAGTGTCAAGTACTAGGTTCTCGTTTTTTGTTTTACCATCCTTACTTTCAGGAGGCAAGCCAGCAGCCAGCCTGTGGTTACACAAATCAGGTAAAATTTATATAATTTTATCTTATGTCCTTTAATTATACCCTAACTTTTCTACCCGAAACCATAGCATAGCATGAGTTATCTTTCACTTGAGAACTAAATAAAAGCGTGTGTGTGTGTGTGTATGTGTGTTCTCCTTTCTCAGATGTTCAGAGAAGCATTTTTTTAACTGTAATACAGCACAGGTGAAAGCTGAAGCTCGTTAATTCTTGTTCTCTTGCTCTTTTAAAAATTACTCATCTCCTGGTTGCTTTTAAATATCCTTTTTTCCCTCATTAGTAAGCTGAGGCATAACTATTGTGTCTTCCCTCCAGTGGCACGAGAAAGTCCTTTGTTTAGAAGAGTGTGCCTTGAATTTCAAATAGCCTTAAGCCAGTTTGAATCCTCAGAGTCACAGTGTGGTGTGTCTGAGTTCCCTGAGGGGGGCCACCTGGTGCTGGTGAGCAGAACAGTGAGCTACAGAAGGGAACTTACTTTGAAAAGTAAAGCATCGTTGGTGAGAGGCAGGTGGTTTTAGACTGTTGGTCTTGGGAAGGAGGGAACCTTTCCCTGAGCTGATTTCTCCAAAACTTGCTAGAAACCGGATGGTAAATTTACATAGACTCGGTTTTCAGTTCATTTCAGAGGTCCTTTATCTGCAGCGAATAAATTCTAAAAGGCTCTGTGAATGGGTTTCAGGGACTTCTGAACCTTCCCTATCCCCCTTCCAAAATTCTGTGTGAAATTGAGGATCTATGCACATTCTTTTCTGGAATGCTTTCATCAGGTTCCAAAAGGTCTGGGGAGCCAAAACAGGTTAGGAACCTTCCTCTTGGCAGACCTCTCCCTTCTCATGCCCACGTAGTTATCAAGTCCACATGTGCAGCTGTTACTGTTCTAAGAATCTTATGTGGGTTAACTAATCCTCAGGACACTCTTAGGTAAGTAAATGAGGTAAAATTCCTGTTTTACAGATGAGGAAACTGAAGAACAAAGAAGCTAAGGGCAAATAGGCAATAAATGGCAGCGACTCCAAAAAATGGTGTGGGGGGAACTGGGAAAAAGGTAAACAGTTTCAGAAACTGGTGAGAGAAGTTTCATGATAGAAAGTTTTATAGTTTTTACTTCATTGTCATGCAGATAATGCTGATCTGGGTTAATGGCTTAAAAGGCGCAAAAGAACCTCTGTGGTAAAAGAAAAATATCAGAAAGTAGCACACATCAATATTGGTTTACCATTTGTGACAAATGTACTACACTGATGTAAGATGTTAATAATAGGGGGGACTGTGGGGGGGGGGAGGTTTTATGGGAATTCCCTGTACTTTTGGTGTAATTTTTCTATATTTCTAAACTTCTTTAAAAATAAAGTTTATATTTTAAAAAGTAACACACAGAAGAGACTTGTAAAAATGGGAGAAAAGAGTTCACTGGCAAGTCCTTGCATGCTCAGTTTGTAGAAAGTAGACAGTTGTGAGTTGCATAAGAAATAAGTGACTTAAGCTGAGGAACAGGAGATGGAGTTCTGTTTTCCAGAAAGCTAGAATAGACCATTGTCATTCTAGTGTGCTTTGTTTTTTGAGGAATTTCCTTTTCATTTGGATGCCCAGTTAAACATGCCAAGTAGTTCAGTTATTGCAAGCTTATTTTAATGAAAACATTGCCAGTTACTCCCACATTCATTAAGAAACAGCCGCCAAGAGCATGCTGAACAGGCAGCCTTGGGTGTGCAGCTCTTGCAGAATTAATCCTGGTGTTTAATTCTTCCCACTGGCATCTTGTGTGGCAGGAAGGGAGTAAACTTGCGCCTAACTCTAAATTTAGCCTTCTTCATTCTCAGAATGGCTTGTCTTGTACAGAAGCCCAGCTTTGGACTGATGATTTTTTTCCGGCAAACATACAAGGTACCAAATTGGTGAAGCAGCTGCCGCTGTCTGTGACTGTTCAGGATTTTGAATGACATTTCAAAGATCACTCTGAAGTCTCTGTTTATGACTGGTTTTCACTTCACCACTTAAATCAAGCAGTGCCTATTATAAACCCCAAAAGAATCGACTTTCTTAAAAGTTTGCTGTATCATTTTTCCAATTTTTCCCTTTTGGGAAAAACACAGTGATTATATATCAGTATTATTTCCTTAAGTGAATCACTAGTAATGGGTCTGATTTAAAATACCCAAAGCTGCAATAATAATTATGTGCAAAAGAAACAGATTCTATTCACAATCTCTAGATTTAAGTGACTTGCATAACATTAACATTACAGGGCTGTTTACTCAAACTGGGACCAGTTCTTTGGATCTTTTGCTGATAATCTAAATTGCCTCCAAAGACTGGCTTTCATTGGTGGGGTGGAGATGGGGCTGAGACATTTCATCTCAAATGCTGCCCAGCACGACCCACAGCTGAAACTTTAAACCATCAGATTATGTAGTGATAACATGTAGTTCAGGGGTTCTTAACCTTTTTTGTTCCACAGACCCCTTTGCCAGTCAGGTGAAAACCAGGGACCCCTTACCAAGTCCACACTCTACTGTGTATTATTTAATAAATATATCACACCCGTACCAACACGTCCCTACAAGAATAAGGTTTTTCTGAATTTCAATTTGAAGCTCATGGACCCCTTGTTAAGAACCCCTGATGTAGTTTATTGATCCTTTGTCCTTTGCCAGGTTCTCTTTTACACACATCTCATTTAACTTAATTCTCATGATAACCCTGAGCCAGGCATCCTTCTCTTTTATTGACAAGTAAACGGGTTCCTAGGGGCTCACGGTGTAACACAGTGTGCCTGGCACATAGAGGTACACAGAAGAAGCCCAGCAAATACATGTTGAATGAACAAATAGAAAGTAAGTAGCTTACCCAAAGACACACAGCTACCATCAAGATTCGGATGCAATTCTGTCTACCTACTCAGCCTCAAGAGTCTCTCTCGGTTGTTTTCACCCTCCTCCTCCCTCCACAAAAGTTCACAGGCCAAGGAAAGGAAGGGGAGGAGTTTCCCTCATTTATCTAAAAACCCCAGGACCTTTAACAAATCCTTTGGCCCTGACATGATTGGGGTCTTCTGAGCTGTTTGGGAGGCAATATTAGAGGGCTGTGCAGGATTGTGTACAAGTGTGGCGTATCTACCATTGGTGTGTTCTGTGACGTCTAAAGTTAGAGAGTACTGTAGGCAGAGGTTCAAATTGCGTCTTTGCCATGTACTAACTGTGTGACTTCGGTTAATTTCCTTAACCTCTCTGAACTTGTTTCCTCATCTCTCAGTGAGAACAGTAACACTTTCCTTGCAGTTTGATGTTAGACCAACACAGAGCCAGAGCTCAGTAATACTAGTTTTGGGGGGGGGCGGTTATTGTACAGTGTTGCTGCATGTGCCTTGGCATGCTTATCACAGTGTTTTTTCCTCAAATATTAAGGTAGATTTTTTACATGTTTTTTTTATGACAGAAGTCATGTGCTTACTGTGTAATACTCAAACAAATTACAAATATATTAAATAAACTCCTTCATAACCCCCCCTCCAGATAATCACAGCCAGCAGTTTGGATGTGGTGATCCTCCATATGTTTCACTAGGCATGTATGCTCAGACTCTTGTTTTTCCTGTGAGACCACGTGTCTGCAACTTGGGTTTGTCTTTTCTTTCCTCCCTAAGAATATGTTGTGGTCATTGTTCTGTATCCTGGCCGATAGCTCTGCTTTAGTGACTGTAGTCTGCTTAGTGACCCTGTCGTTCGTGGTCTGGGTCTACTTAGCGTTTCACACCGTGCTTTTAGCTCTCATCTTTGCAGGGCCCTGCTGGCTCCTCCGTGGCCCTGGCTGTAGGGTGCCTGAAATAGCAGGTTTCTCTGAAAGGAAAGGTTTCTTCTTTCCCTGCTCGTTTTCATGCTCCCAGCTCTTCAGCCCAGTTGCTTGATGTATAATGCAAGTGTGCGATTGACTTGGGGACTCTGCCCTCATGCCCTCTCAGTCACCGGTGACAAGACCAGAAAGGAATGGTGAGCATCCTGAGGCAGGGGGTGACCGCATCGGGGTCACCCCGCGGCTCAGGGCAGCTCTGCGGATATAACTCAAAGTCTGTGGCCCTAACCCCAGAACTGCTCTCCTTGCTCCTCTCCATCTTCATGTTCTGCTGCTCTTCCCTGGCAAATCTGTTTCCTCACCCTTTGAATTTCATTTTCATTTCCTGTCTCTCCCCATTCCGCTTCTCTCTCCTTCCCCCACCCTCTCTCATGATAGATCTCTCCACCTCACGGGGAGGTGCTCTCAGCATGTACGAGTGAAATCTGCCCTGCAAAGAGTACATAGATTTCAGTGTTGTAGTTCTTTTAATAAAGTGTCAGAATTATTAGTAAAGCAGGTAAGGTGATTTCCATGACATTGTTTCTCTCTGTTTTTACTGGGAGCAGGTGGAGGTAGAAAATGAAGACAAGTTCTCTGCCAGTGTTTACTGCAAACAGTTTCCCATATTTGACTGTGATTATTTTAAGCTTGATTACCTCCCCCAGTTGATATGCTGCCTCTGTAAATTCAGCTGATGTGTCTCCTGGCTGCATCGTAACATGGCTCAGAATACACACCTCTGTAGACTAGAGTTCAGCTAAAATAAAGACGGAAAGGCTATAATTGCAGCAAAGTTGGGAAATGAGGCAGGATGTCAGTGCTCAGCTTTGCTGTTAAACGGTGCTGTTTTATTTCCTGGATGCCATGTGAATGCTAACGTGTTGTTTCTCTGTTCCCTCATGCCTTCCTGGATTCAGAGAGAGGTAACCAGCCGATTTTCACTTCTCCCCCTTTTTCGGTGTCTTACGTGTCTGGCAAAGCTCACTTGCTTTCTTCATGCCCTAATGCCATCATCACAGCCGTCCTTGTCTCTGAAAAGCACAGTTCTTTGTTTTGTTTTGTTTAAGCTTTCATCCCATCATTCTTGTGTGTCCTGCGTTTTAAACAGGGAATGGACCGCATCTGGGTTCCTGTTGTCTGCCACGTTTGACCCTGTGTGGGGAAGGTGATGGGCAGAGTGATGAAGTATAACAGGAACTTGGTCACTCTCACTAATGGCTGAGGAAACTCAAATCAGCATGCTACCCCTAAATATGATCGTGATATTTATGTTATGCACACCATGGTGTAGAAAGAGGCTTTTCTTCTTGAAGAATTAATATTAGTACTTGCTTACATTATGTATTCCCTCAAGTTTTGTTGGTAAGGCTTGGCACTAGGCAGATAGCCAGAAGGCCTGACTCAATTTCAATATCTATTATTAGCTAATCGATATTGGGTTCTTTCCCTCCCTCCCCACCATAAGAAGGTTATAACTATGAAATGAAAGGTATTTATACCTCACATGTGGGTGTTTCCAGTGCCTTGATTTTCAGCCTGCCCTTTTGGCTGATTTGGGGTTTTAAGCTCTACTGTTCTATTAACTGTAGCACTTCATTTAAAACTATATTTGATGGAAGAAGAGAGTTTGAAATATTTTTCCTCAAGAATGATCATGGTTGCTGCTTGGCAAAGTGAAGAGAGACAAAGGGCAAACTCCTCTGCCTTGGCGTCAGTCTCAGGTATACTCCCTGCCTGGTCGGGGCCTGCTGCTTGGACTTCCGCTGTCTGGCCGGCAGTCCTTTTTCCTCCCTTATGAGCTGCTCATTGCTCTATGGTTAGGAGCGAAAGGAGACAGCAGAGGCTGCTGGGTGACACTTCCAGGGCAGGTCTTCCAGAAGGTATGATTAGGAAAATTTACAAGCTTGGCTGAGTTTTTAATACCTTTTGAGGAGGTCCTGGCATGGGTTAAGGTGGAGGGTTCCCTGTGGTGAGAGCCATGCATTGGGAGGCAAACTCCCTCTGTCTAAAACAGCAGCAAGTCCTCTCTGAGCCGATTGTGTGGATATTTTCAGGGGCTTGCTAGTTTCCTTCCCTCTTTGTCTGTCCTGGTCTCCTGTCACTAGGAGACAGTTGCTCTGAATAGTAACAACAAAACTCTTCTGGAGAGGGCCATAAATTCTGGTCTGCCCCACCCAGTCCACCCTGATTATTTGCAATCGGTAGAATTTCAGATCTGCTGTTTACACAATGTATGTGTGTGTCATGAAAGGGCCTGGTAAAGAATTCTCTGTGAAGAATATATATTTACCCAGGCGAAGAGTTGCTGGCATGCCCCTTTCAGAGGTTAAAAACTTTTCCTAAGCTTGTGTTGAAGGAAAGAAAAATTTTAGATTACCAAGCTAGAGTCTGAGCTGTGGGAAATCAGCGATGCCCACATATAGTGCACATGCCATTGGGTAAAATTTTAAAAACAAAGTCTTGTATGTGTGTGTCAAAAATTCTGGGTTGGCTCTCTGGGAAAATGGAATTTCTTATCCTCTTTCTTCCTCTTTCCTGCTCTTCTGATCCCTAAAACAAAATTCTCAAAGTACAATCAGAAGAGAAGAGCTGACAGTCTTGGAAACGGGCTTCATCCTCCCTCCGTGCCTTGTGCCTCCTATCAGCGACCCACGTTCTGGTACCACCTAGGAGCCTTGTAATTACACTGTGGTCTCATGTGCACCCACCTTCCAATTTCCACTGAGCAGGTGAAGCAAGGGAGGAAAGAAAACATTTTGTCATAAAGGGCCAGAAATGTAATAATATTTGGATCACATCCCTTGGCCACACTTTTGTCCTTATTTGCAGGTAGGACCTGCCCTCTGGGATAGTAACATCTGTTGGCTAATTATCTTCAAAAGAAACATAAGCTGGGAGGAAAGAGGTCATAGGTACATTGTAGTGAGTCATAATATAATTCATTTATAAAACATCCCACATGGATAAGGAGACAGCATTTATTCATATCTTTGACTTTTTTTTTCCTCATTGGTAATAAAAATTACTACCATGTATCAAATACCTATCATGTGTCCAAATCATGCCAGTCTTCACAAATTCCTTGCATAAAAGATTGCATGAATTTGACCCAAGCACATATGTATTATATGAAAGATGCTGTCAATTTGTGGAGCCTTGGTGAGGAAGAAATACCAACAGAAGGATTTGGTGATAGACTGAATGGAAGTGAGACTAATAGAGAAAGAGGAAGGGAGGGTTGCTGCCAGACAAGTGTGGTTAGCAGGTAGCTATAAGGTTAGCTTTCTCCATGCAGCTCCAGAAAACAAAACTAGATCCAACAAGTAATAGTTACAAGGGAAGCAAGTTTCAGTTCATCACTTTAAAATATATATATATTTTGGTTTGCCTGGAGCATTCTAACAATGGAACAGGCTGATTCATTAAGGAAATAAGATTTCATAGCATTGGAAATATTCTAAGTACCACCTGTCAGGGCTGCTGTAGAAGGGACTTTGAAAAGTTAGTCTAGGTAACTGCTAAGAAGTCTATAGATGTCTCTTAAATTCCTTTTGAGGAGGGATTAAACAAATAAGCAAATTCATTTACCCCCAGAGAGTTGCAGGCATAGAGATTTAGGGGAAGAGGGTAAGTTCCATCTTGGCTTACCAAGAATCCATTTGAATGAAGAATTACGTAATCATTCATTCTGTAAAGATGTATTACACCCCTGCAAGGTGTTTACAATGCTGTACAACTGAAAACAATAAGAGTAATCTTTTGTCCTTTTTCTTTTCCATTAAGAAATTTGAGGCTTTCAGGTAAGAAAGATGTCTTAGTGCTGACATTTTTTCTTGGGCCTAACTCAATACTGGTCCTCTGGAGAAATAATTGCTGGCAAGAACAGCAAAAGGACAGGAACAAAAAGAGTTGGAAACACAGGGGCTCAGTAAACAAATGGCAAGAGGTAGTTGATTTCTGGTACTAGCTATTGTTGCAGTTTGAGGAAGAGACACAAGAGACTACAGCTATAAATGCTCCTTCCTGATTTATAAAAGAAAATGCAGTAATTTCAATGACCGCATGAAATACATGGATGGGGTGAGACTCCATGTGTGGGGAGCAGGGGATCTCTTTCAGCAACTGGCTTCTAATCCGCCTGGAGTAAAGAGAACAGTGGTTCTTGCTGCTGAAAGATAGATGCCTAGAAGAATTTGTTGGGAAAAACAAGCCATGTTCTGACTGGACCTAGGAGCTCATTCGGACCAGCTCTGTTTTATAGGTGAGGACAATGAGGTGCCAGTCAGCTGGAGGCGGTGTAGAAGCCCATCTCTCTGAGGCAGGAGGTGCCAGGCTCTAGAAGCCAGGTGGCAGCAGCCCGGGTGCCGCTGGCTGCTCTGACGTGGAAGTGGAGCATGGCAGGAGAGCCACCAAGGGCAGCGTGTGTGAAGGCATCGAAATGTCCCTGCAGAGGGCCAGCCACGTGGCCCCCCCTTTCCTCCCAAATTCACAGGACCCTCCTCCTTCACATGCGCAGCCCTGGGCTGATCTTGTCAGTTTGGGTCTGCTCAGTCTATCAGGAATACTCGAGGTTTGGAGGTTTGTTTACCACAAAGCAATTTCTTGCCCCCCCTCAGGATACAGGAAAACCTCTATAAAATATTAAATTTCTCTTGTAAAAATAATGTCTTTTAGCATCATAACACTGATTTGGGAGGGGAAGTGTTTAAAATGCTGATGAGAGTTTGAGAACATTTTGGTAAGTGTCAAAGCTGAATGATTAGACATGGGCATTCGTTTACTATTCTGTCTACTTTACTGTATGTTTGAAAAGTTCCAGAATGAGAAGTTAAATTATTTAACTCCTATACCTCTCAGGTTTCTGGGTCCCCAAATTTCCTTCTCCAGGGAAAGCTGCCCTGTTGCTAAGTCCAGATGTTCTTTCTCCTACTCTCTGGAACACCCTTTCGTTGATGTCTTGGGATCTGCTTCTTCTGGGATTCCTCTCCGCCACCCACTTCCCCATACTCTCACATTCCTTTCACTTGTCCCTTCACCTCAGCTGGGCCTTTAAATGTCTCTTTCTCAGAGCCTGGACCTTTTTTCTGTCTTTTCTCACTCTCCACACTCTTGGCTGCGCCCCCGACTTTAGCTGCCTCCCAGTCCCATGTCTCTAGCCAGACCAAGGCCGAGTTCAGGACTAAATGTGGACCTACTTGGTGGGCCTCACCACCTGGTGCCCCCCAAGCTTCTCACACCTAATTTTCCAACCTACAACTCATCACCTTCCTTCACCAAACCTGCTTTCCTTCCCCTCTCCCCGCCCCAGTAAGGGGAGCACTTAGTTGTCCTAGCAGGGACCCCAAAGTTATTCTTCATACTCTCTACCATACCTATTAGTCCTGCCAGCCCCACTTCAGCACATCTTTTCCATCTGTCTTTTTTGCCTTGTTCCGCCAGAGGGAACTTCCTAAAACACATGCCTGAAGGGGTCATGTACCATACTGCAAGGCTTGAATAGCTCACAGTAAGGGCCAGGCTCCTAGGAGGACACAAGGCATTCTGCAAACTGATTTTGGACCCCTGGCAGGCATCCTTGCAGCCATAACATGGCCTCAGCACAGTACCAGGGGTGTAGCACAGGATGACTAGGAGTTCTTCCAAAACACATTGAGGGCTTTCTTGCCTCTGTGCCTCTGCTTGTGCGCATTTGAATGTTCTTTGAACCAGCTCATAGGTCCTTAAAGATGTAGCTCAAATGTCACTGCCCATTTGTAACCTTAGACTCTGGGCTTCCCAGGCTGGAAACCTTGTCTGTTTGTGTTTGCATCCCTGGTGCTTAGCACATAATAGAGGCTAGAAGATATTTGTGAAAGTGAATAGAGTATTTTTTAAAATGTAAGTCTTTAATACCATATCATAACATAGACTATAAGTTGTATTAGTTTCCTGTTGCTGCTGTAACAAATGAACACAAACCTAGTGCCTTAAAACAATACAGATTCGTTTTCTTACAGTTGTGGGGGTCACAAGTCCGAGATGAGTCTTAACAGGCTAAAATCAAGATGTTGGCAGAGCTGTGTTCCTTCTGGAGACTCCAGGGAAAAATCTGTTTCCTCTTCTTTCCAGCTTCTAGAGGCCACCTG
Organism: Cabassous unicinctus; assembly: GCA_029593785.1. Taxonomy (NCBI): domain Eukaryota; kingdom Metazoa; phylum Chordata; class Mammalia; order Cingulata; family Chlamyphoridae; genus Cabassous; species Cabassous unicinctus. The sequence goes on from JAQZBX010014257.1 coordinate 24,519, forward strand.
GATTCCTTGGCCCATGGCCCTTTCCTCCATCTCAAAGCCAGCAATGTAGCATCTTCAAATTCCTCTCTAAGTCTTGACTTCCTGCCTCCTCCTCCTTTCACTTATAAGACCCTTGTGATAACATTAGTCCCACCCAGATATGCCAGGATAATCTCCCCATTCCAAAATCCTTAATCTAATCACATCTATAAAGTCCCTTTTGCCATGTAAGTTAACAAATTCACATATTCTAGGAATTAACACACGAACATCGTGGAAGGAGCCATTATTCCACCACAACAGCCTTTTTCAGCAGTCAAGTGCTAAAAAGCCAAGTTTTTAAAGCAGTTAAGAGATGTTTGGATTTCATTCTGAATAATGAGATTGGATCTGCCATGTATTTCATTGCAGACTATGCTGCAGGTCTGAAAGAAAGGCCTCCTGCTGCTTATAAATCCTCTGGGCATTCAGCTATTTTAGGGTGCCTTGGGATATGTTCCATGGGAATAAAATAGAATTCATTCAGATCTCTTGACATCTACAGTGAGGAGAGGAAAGAACTTGTTTTTTGTTTGTGTGTTTATTTCTTAGAAGTAGGTGAAAGCCCCAGGAGGGTTAGTTACACAGACTCATCTAGTCATAGACCATCAGATTTGTACCTCCCTGATCTATGAGCTTGGTACTTGGGAGAAGATAAGACTGTAAAAATATTGCCAGAATCTGCCTCCCTCCCCCCAAGCTTGAGGCTGCTGAGCTGCTCCTTTGGGAAGATGTGGGTTGCACGTGGTTGCCTTTGAATCATTAATCATCTTCCCCTGAGCCAGAAAAAAATGAAGATTAATAATAATTTAAGTTACTCCGAGGGAGTTGCATATGAAAAAACAGAGAACACTAGGCTGAAGTTTGGTAGGAATGATCCGTTGCTTGTTGGCCAGGGCCTGTTTTATCCTCCATGTTAGTAACCTTGGCTTAGTTACAGTTGTAGGCTTGCAGGAGTCACAGAGAGGATGGTGGAAGCTTATGTCATAGAATGTCAGAGGCAGGAGGAGACCTTGGAAATTGTTTTAACCCCCTCACTAGAGATGAAGTTAAACTCCATTCCGAAGGTTATACAGCTAAGTGGAACCAGGAATTTTAGTAGGACTAAAATTTGGGTCACCTGAATCCCCATTCAGTGTCCTTCTGGTTGCATCTTAAATCTCTTAGGACAGACACAGCTGAGACCTGTAGAATAGCTACAAAAGACAGGGTGTAAGGAGCTCTTGTCCTTTGTCATGTCAAATTTAAATACAAGCAAGGTTCTGGGGGCCACAGTGTCCAGGCACTGCTTGAGCTGAGCCATGCAGGATAGGTGGTTAGCTCTGGACAGTGCAGTGAGGGCCTTTGCAGTGCCACCAAGTGAGGGAAGGAACTGGAGGGAGGGGGCATAGAGCCCCAGTGGATGGGCCTACAGACTAAGTGAGTGGGTGTAGAAACCCAACTTTTGGAGCAAAAGGGAAAACTCCTCAGTTGGGGGAGTGATGCCAGAGGGGTTGGTGGAACAAATTTTGGAACTCTTGAAATCCAGGCTAAGGTGTCCTATATAGGTGGCCATAGGGAGCCCCAGAGAGATTTGGTCTCAAAAAAAATGGCAGCTGAACATGGAAGTTTGGAGGAAAAGAGTTGTGTAAAGTGAGACGCTCTGTGTTTTATGATCTAGCTAGGAAAGAAGAGTAAGTGGGGAGTGACAAAAACAGGGCTTCCCTTGAGTGTGGTTTCCAAAAGTGATGCCCTTTATTCATATCTTCTTTAAGTAATATATTGCTTTGATCGTGGTCAAGATTAGGATGGAAAGGCCTCAGAGAACAGGGTGCAACAAGACCATGCTCACTTCCTCACGGTCTGGACCAGCTCCTCACCCAGACCCACCCCCACCTATTTTTCTGGCCTCAACCCACTGCCGTGGATCCTGTTCATGCCTCTGATTAAGGGCCAGCTTTCCCGACAGGAAATAGGGATGTATGCTGTGAGCCCTGTGCTCCACAAACATTAGTACCTATCGTGGCCAGGTCTGGACTAGGTATTAGAGATGGGTTCGGCCCACATTGTCCTGGTGGAGCTTCAAGGAGTTGTGGGGAGGACAGGCTCATTAACAGAGTCTTACAGTACCAGGTGGTAAGTGCAGTGTGCAAGGGAATCCTGGAAGCTCTGGGAAGGGATGCTTGCTCAGCCGAGCGCTCATAGGTGGTCATGCCGACTTCAGCTGAGTCCTGAACAGTGGTGAGAGGGAGGAGACAGCACGGGTAAAAGGCAGGGAGGCAGGAACCTGCCTAGAAGGCCTGTGTAACAGTAGGGCTGGAAAGAAGGGAATGGACTCAGGAAATGTTCAGGAGATAAAATAAAATGTGGGGCTTAGGTATGGAGTGTGAGGGTGGAGTCAAAAGGCCTTCCTGGTTCTAGCATGGAGACAGAACTGAGATAGAACATGAGGAAGGAGGAGAAGGCTGGGGGGGAGCATGTGACGAGGTCAGGTGTAGACAGATTGAGTTTAAAGTGCCTGTGGGGCAGCCGGGTAAAGATGCCTAGAGACTGGGCTTAGTGAACCCCCTGGGGATGGCAAGGCGGCAGGGCCCAGGCTTTTCTGACCAGTCCATCCCTTTACCTCAGCCCATATTTTTTTCTGGCCAGACCTTGTAAATTCGTCCGTCCGTGGGTATAGCTACAGACAATCTCCTGACTTAGCATTGTTTGCAAAGATATCATTGTGATCCATTACCAGATAAGATAGATCTGGGCGTTTATTTCTCATAAACACTTAGATCTTTAAACCACTGTTCTACAGTAATGGCAGTGAGAAATGTAGTTGAATTGCATGGTTCTTTTGGAGCAAAGGAATGTCACAGTCTATTTTAATCAGTAAAACAGATGCTAAAATCCAGCATTAACTGCCCACTCACCGTCATGTCTGAGTTAACAATAGAGACCAATGTTGCTGCCATCACCCTGAGATTTGGACATGAAAGGTGATTATAAGGATCAAATGCCTTTGATGGCCGTCTACTTTGCGTGTTTCTGTGTTCCAGCGTGCCTGTGATTGCCCGTCCACATTTTCAAGCAGCTGTGGGTTCATCCATTCTTTGTGCACGTTTACACATCAGAGCCTATTGTTTTGCGTCTGCTGCACCATGGTGTTTGTTGGTATATCGCTCATGCAAATTCATGCTCTTCTCAAGCCTGTTTTCTGTTTTATAATCATAATATTTATAATTGCAATATGTGTATTATACTAACTATAAAGTTCTTATAAAATACAGTTTTCATTAAAGGTTGTTAAGAGAGTCCTAGAGTTCAACAGACCAGATTTGGAGAACATTGTAATCATTTTAGTCAGAAGTGAATTCCTAATTGGATCCATAAAAGTGTTCTTCTCTTTAAGGTAGCTGTTGAAATTTGATTTTTTTAAATCCAAGACATACACTGTTAGTTCAACTAACTTTCATAACTACAGTGCATTGGTAAAGGTTACCTTTTCTAATATACTGATAAATTTTGTTTGCACAGGGATTTTGCTTATGTAGCAAGAGACAAAGATACAAGAATTTTAAAATGTCATGTATTTCGATGTGACACACCAGCAAAAGCCATTGCCACAAGTCTCCATGAAATCTGTTCCCAGGTAAGGGGGTCGGAGTGCAGTGGGCCCCTCTGTCTTTTTTCTCATAGTTTGAACCAGGTTATGGGATTTGAAAAGGCAGGAGAGTGGGTACGCTGTCCTGCAAAAGGCGCTCAGAGGGAAGCAGACAGACCATTGGCTCCACCTGCTTCATCAGAGAACTCAGTGTGTGTCAGGCATTGCTCTGTGGCCCTCCCTTCACAGTTTGGGGGTGTAGCAGGTGGGCAAAACAATGGCAAAGCAGTGGCGAAGCTGTGTATGAGTCCAGCTAGAAAACTAGGGAAAGGAGTCATGACAGACTTCCCAGGGGATTGGCCACATGAACTGAGAGCGAAAGCAGGTGGAGAGGAAGACAGGAACAAAGGGAGGGCGGTAAGAAACCACATGCGGTGTATGCAGAAATGCAGGAAGCTGGGTATGGCAATCAACACCAGCTGGCCTTCATGAGGACACTTTGTCAACTCATGGAAACTGACCAGCTGGGAGGCAGGGCTGCGGTCAAGGTCTCATGCTGGTAAGGGCCCCACCTCCTTAGAGTCGGAAAGCCTCAGAATGAGAACATATGGTCAGGGATCACCATCCAGCCTAGCTTCCTCCCTCCAGCAGTGTTCCCGATACAAATACCTACCGCCCCCTCTGCTTTGTGTTTACATTGACAGTGTTTCTTACTTTTCAGGAGACTCTGCCTGTTACAGAGTCCTTTTTTGTGTCTTCCTCGCAAGAACCTCCATGTATCTATTTGAGCTCTGTGGTCTATAGCAACAGAGAAAGGCTGCTGCAGTTTGTCTCTTGGCTGGATAGCTGTTCAGACATTTGAAGCCATGCACTGTGCCTGGCGTGTTTTAGAGGCACCAGACAAGTATCTGTTGTCACATTTTCCTGCTCCTGTCCTCCCTTCTGAGTCCATTGCCCCAGTCTCTGCTTTTTGTAACCACTTTTTGTGTCACATAGTTACCAGGCTCCCAGGCTCCTAAACATCCTCTTCTAGATACACCCTGGTTGTGAGCTGGCCAAGGGTAGATCATGGTCTATTCTGTCCTTTGACCTCCAAGGATATGATGTTGGGAGTTTTAGCAGTCATATCATTTGCTGGTTTGTATTCAAATGGTGGTCGATTGGACCTCCCACGATACTGTCATACCAACAACTTTTCAGCCAGTCCTTTCCACTTGCCAGACTTGTTAAATTTATTGAATCTAAGTGTAGGATTTTGCCATCTCCTCTGCTGAATGACACCTTTCTGGTTTCAGGGCAGAGTTCTCTTCATTTCCCTCACTGACATAGCTCCAGCCTCACTCGCACACTTCCTCCTGAGCTAGAGAGGCCCAGACCACAGCTAAGCCTGGTGTCTAAGCTGCAGGAGAGAAGCAAGTGTGAGCCCCAGAACCCCCAGGAAGGCAGGGGTAGAGAGCTCTCCCCAGTCCCAAATGGACTAGCCCCAAATGGACTAGCTGGGGCCCACGTCACAGGAGCATGCAGGGTGGGTGCTGGCCTAGAGATCGCCATGTTTATTCCAGCCCATGTTTACGTTCTTGCTGGGAGAGGACCTTGGGAAGTGGCTGCACCTCTCACTACCATTGGCAGTGCTTCCGTGTGCTCCCCAGGTTTATTCACTCACACAGCAGATCTAACTGAGCACCGTATACATGCTAGGTGCTGCTCTAAGCAGTGCAGAGACAGGAGAGTTCAAAGCAGGAAACTTCCTTGTCCTTGTGGAACTTATACTTTGGTGTGAAACACTTAGAAGAAAGCCTGGCACAGAGTAGGTGCCATTAAATACTAGGTTTTATTATGGTCAGCAGCCCTCTGACCCCCTGACCCAGATGCAGATCTGGAGATGGGAGGAATGGAGCTCTGCAGAGGAACTGACCTTCCTTCCCCCTGGAATGGAAAGCTTGGGTTGGGAATGAGATGGGAGTCACTTTTGGGGTCACTGAAGGGTGGACTTCTTTCAGTCCCTAAACCCATAGCACTGTGTAGCTGGTTGGGAAACAGCAGTGAAAAGTGATGACTCTTAAGTAAAGGGTACATTGGTGTTTGGAAGGCAGCCTGACAGATTTAAACAAATTGAGCATAGCAGCAACTTGAGAGTAGCTCCTATTTACTGAGTGCTTACTCTGTCCAGGCCTGCTCTGAGTGACCAACACATATTCACCATTTAATCCTCAGACCAGCCCCGTGACATTGATGCTAGTATGATCCCTATGTACAGATGAGGAAATCAGACATGAAGAGGTCAGGTGACTTGCACAAGGTCACACAGCTAGGAAGTGTGGTGAAGGTGGGATTTGAACCAATGTAATCAGGCCCCAGAGCCCTGAAAGGACTATCTAAAAAAAGTTCCAGAAAAGGGACTATGTGGAACAACTGTCACTCTGTGTTCCACTGGTCACAGTGGGCCAACAGGGCTATTTGTGTTGCTTTCAGTAGTGTTGGGAGTCTAGTGAGTGGAGGAACTAAATTCCAAACAACTTGCACTGCTATTACTCTAAGGCATCCCCAGAAAAAGTGAGCACAATTTTCTAACAAAATATGTAGCCCAGAGATATGGGAGATGAGAAATCGGGCAATAGACTAAAGTGTATTTAAATTGGAAGTGAAATCAACTTGGACACTTTACTGGCTGGAACAGCTGATGACATGGGGCCTGTAACCGTAAACCAAAACTGGGTTTTCTCTTCTGTAGATTATGGCTGAACGGAGGAATGCCAAAGCCCTGGCCTGCAGTTCTTTACAGGAAAGGACCAATGTGAATCTTGATGTCCCTCTGCAAGGTAGGTCAGCGGCATCTCCTCTCTTCATTGGGGCACTATCCAGCCTACTGAAGAACTGCAGGGGCTCAGGTGTTTTCCTGGTGTTTCCATTCTCCTTGAAAAAACATGCTCAATTCAACATCCACTCTGGAAGGCATAGTTGATTTTGTGTCAATAGGATTAGGTACAAATAGTCTGGATGAGTTTTTATTGTTGTTGGACAAGATTAAAGAATATTGTCTTTCTTTGGCTTTATAATACCAAATATGTGGGTTGATACTTTTTCTGTCTGTGGTTTATTTTTTTCCCTTTCTTTGATTGTGACCTTTGTCATTCAATTTTGTCTGGGCATCAACCATGCCACTCTGGGCATCAAAAGCTGTTATTCAGCACACACCAAAGAGAGAGTAGCAACTTTAACATACAGATCGTGGTTTCTGCTTTCATTTCTAGAAGTGACAGTTGAATGGGATTTTGACAGCAGCCCCAGTATCTGGAGTAAGAAATGTTATTCTTACGTAACAATGCCATATTTACCTCCAGAATCATAGGTATATTCTAGGGATTTCTGATAGCACAGAGCGATAGCTGTTTTTCATATGTGCTTTGGAACCATGGAGAAAGATGTGTTATTACTTTTATTCCCTGTAGTAGATTTTCCAACACCAAAGACTGAGCTGGTCCAGAAGTTCCATGTGCAGTACTTGGGCATGTTACCTGTAGACAGACCAGTCGGTATGTAAAACATTTATTGTCTTTCCACTTTGCAGGTATTTGGCAGCTCATGAAAGGCATTCACCCTCCCAAGTGGGTGGGGTCTACTATTTTACTTCCTTGCTTTGCCTTTTATCAGGCCCTTACAGTGTCACCAGCCAGAGCACCTAAGCAGTCCCAGTCAAAAGAGAAGTAGAGGATAAGCTGCTTTGACTTGTTATCCCCAAAATGCAGAGACTTTAAAACAAGATAGGTATTTCTCATTCACTCAACAGTCCATGGATGCACAATCCAGGGCTATAGAAGTGCTCTGCCATTCTTGGCTTGGGAACTCCACCTCTGAGGCCAGAGGACCTGCTACAGTTCTTGTTAACTGGTGGGGAGGGAAAAAGTGCTAAGGGAGCCCTCCTGCTTTTCTTTCAAGGATGTTACCCAGAAGTGGTGCACACAGCAGTCCATTTATATCCTAGTAGTAGAACTTAGTTGCTTGGTCAAATTGAGCTGCAGAGGAGGCTGGGAAATGTAACTTTTAGCAGGGATAGGAAAAAGCTGGGAGAAGATATGGAAAAATTGGAATCTTCATACACTGCTCATGAGAATGTGAATGATATAGCCTTTGGAAAATAGTCCAGCAATTTCTCAAAAGATTAAGCATGGAGTTATGATATGATACAGCAATTCCACTACTAGGCATATCTCCAAGAGAAATGAAAACCTCTATCAACATTATTCTGTCCACATTACTCAAAATAGCCAAAAAGAGGAAACAACTCAAATTTCCATCAACTGATTAATGAATAAATAAACTGATATATCTCTACAATGGAATATTATTTAGCAGTAAAAAGGAATAATACTGAGACCTGCTACAACACTAATGAACCTTGGAAATACCATGCTCAATGAAAGAAGATGGTCACAAAGGACCACATATTGTATGATTCCATTTATTTGAAATGTATAGAATAGGCAAATATATGGAGACAGAAAGTAGATTAGTTGTTGCCTAGGGCTTGGGCTGGGAGAAATGGAGGGTGACTGATAAGAGGTATAAGGTTTCTTTTGGGGGTGATGAAATATTCTAAAATTGACTGTGGTGATGATTGCACAACTCTGAATATACTATAAACCATTGAATTATAAATGGACTTTAACTGGGTGAATTGTATCTGAATTATGTTACATTAAAATTGTTACCCATCCCCCCCAAAAAAGTTATGAGAAGCAGCAGCAAAAGGGCCTCATTGAATAACACATATTATCCACATAAAGGTGCCATCCAAATTTGGTCTCATTTAAATAACACAGTAAGAAGAAGGAAGCCCAGGGTATTCTGGCCGATGCTGGCTTCTGTTTGGTCTTCTTTCCCAAGGCTCCCTGCTTGGAAAAAGGTAGCATTTGCTTGGATACTGTTTATACACTTGGGTCTCAGGAGCCTGTGGAGAGAGATGAGCACAGTGGTCTCATTAGAAAGGACCTCTCCTGCTTCAGATCCTTAGAGGTTCTCCTGACCCTTCTTTCTATTTGAAAAGCTAGTGTTTCTTTTCTTTTGAGCAAACATGAGAAATGAAACCTTAGATCCATATCAGAAAAGCCTGCTAAGAAACAGCTTTCTCAGGCATGTCTTGTCTTCTGAGACCAGGAAAAAAGATCAGCCTGGGTATTGTTGTTATTGGGTAGTGTGGCCCCACATTTGATAGAGGTACATAGCTTTAAGGCTTCTTTCAGTTATCCCTTCTATCAACAGGAATGGACACTCTGAACAGTGCCATTGAAAGTCTTATGACCTCATCCAACAAGGAGGACTGGCCTTCAGTGAACATGAATGTAGCCGATGCTACTGTGACTGTCATCAGTGAAAAAGTAAGAAGGAATCATAGGTGCAGTTGGCCTTTCTGGGGTACAGTGATGTCTTCGATAAAATAATTTTCATGAAACTTAGAAACATAGCCAAGCCTTGCCTCTTGGGCGTTGTGCTTATTTGTGATTGAAATGGCCTACGTTAAAAAAAAAATCTTTTTATCCATTGTATGTGTCTGGATCTGTGTATATCTTTCCTTTCCTGTGGACTCAAAAGCTTTTCTTCTGGTTCTCCTGATTCTTTGCCCTCATATGCCCAGGAGAATGATATCATTTGCTAGCGGTGACACTAGCAGTAGCTCACTAGTAGGTATTGGTTTTCTCACCAGTCACTGTCAGGGCCCCAGTACTGACTGAACTATGTGGTCTGCTGTTGGGAACCAAGAGATGGTCCTACTATGTAGGTTCCTGTGGTTTGTTCTGTCAGTAGGAGCAGGGGCCATTGGTCATCTTGAGGAGGGGCCAGCATTAGCCTCAACCCACATTTTCCCAATTTTGTGGTTGGAGAACCTGAGGCACAGAGAGGTTAAGTAACTTGCTAAGGGTCACACAGATAGAAAGATTTGAATCCTGGCCCCCAGACTCTACCACTTTCCTGGTATGCCTCTGTGAAACACTAGTCATAGAACAGCCACAAGTTCTTCACCTCCTTTTACTTCTATCTACTAGCAAGTCACCCTCAAGCCTAATTCACCTTTTAAGGAGGAGTGGGCTACTCACTGACCCTGCCAGTCGTTCCAGCCTGACATGGTATATTTTCTTCAACCCTTAAAAAATGTCAGGCCCTTTTCTACCTTGGGGTCTTTGCACTTGCTTTTATTCTATGCTCTACCCCTTTACCTAACACCCTATACCCAGATTTCAAATTAAATGGCATTTCTTCCAAGAATCCTCCTGACCCTGCCAACTAGGTTAGGTTGCCTGCTAGCACCCACATTGCACTTAACTTTCACAGTCTCCCCATCCCAAAGGCAGCTTCTCATCACGTTGGCTCACCACTCCATTCTCAGTGTTATGCAGGGCCTGGCCTAGAGTAGGTGCTCAGAATCATTTGAATGAGTATTGAATGAGGCAAGATGTTAATTATCCAAAAACCGACATTCTGAATATGTTTACAAATTCAAAAATTGCATAGTTGTTGCAAAGGATGTGGTGTTCATAACCATGAGAGTGAGTTCCAAACATTTCTTTACACTGCTTTATATATATACCCGTTTGAGAAAAAGAAAAAAAAATTGGTTCTAGATATAAATGGGGTTCAGTGTGCTATTCAGCGTGGGTAAGAAGAACAGATGGAAAGAGATACCATGGATCCTTTTCTCTTGGTGCCCTGGGGTTTCCAGTGGGTTCACCAGGAAAATGGGTTTGTGCCACTGAGCACCCTGTATTGAACAATTCTTAAGAAATATAAATGACATAGTTCTTCCCCACCGTGAACGCACAGACTTGGAGTGTAATGGAGAGAGGACCAAACACACATTACATGCCATAATAGAGTATTTCCGAGCAAGAGTAAATGCCAAAATGAGAGAGCCTTTCCAGACACATTGTGAAACTTGCTTTTCTAGGAACACACAAGTCCTTTCTAAATTCTGTCTGGCTATATTTTCCTATGACCAGTTCCTCTAGGCTGCCCCTCTAAGCTTGATTCTGTGATAAGACCTGAACGTTTTGGGGTTCTTGCCCTGCCCCACAGAGAAGAGCAGGGTGCTGAGCGGTGTCTCTTGCAGAGTGAAGAGGAAACCCTAGTGGAGTGTCGTGTGCGATTCCTGTCCTTCATGGGCATCGGGAAGGATGTCCACACGTTTGCCTTTATCATGGATACTGGGAACCAGCGCTTTGAGTGCCATGTTTTCTGGTGCGAGCCGAATGCCGGTAACGTGTCCGAGGCTGTCCAGGCTGCCTGCATGGTGAGTAGCTGCCCAGGGAGTTGCTCAGCCTTCTTTACAACACCTTCATTCCCACAGGCGGAATCAACCGTGATCAGCGGTTTGCTGTCTCAAAGGGCCAGGGCACCCGAAAAAAGCAGGGCTGGGTGGAGCTAAATTCTGCAGAGCATCAAAAAGAATGACCTTCAAAAACAGAAATTTGAGGGTTATCAGTTCTTAATCTCTAGTTGGTTTCAGTATGTGATCAGGAATTATTGATCATGCGTGAGTTGGTACATTGGCCCCACCACTCCACTGAATTGGCTCTTGTCAAGCTCTCACTTACCTCACGTTGCAAGTCAGTGGTCAATTCTCAGTCCTCACTGTCCTTGACTATCTGCAGCATCTGCCTCTCCTGGGAACACGTTCTGTACTCTGGGACACCACACTCTCCTGGTTCTCATCTTACTGCGTGGTGTCCTTCACAGTCTCCTTGGCATGCCCTCTTTTTCTTCCTGACCTTTGAGTTGCCGTGGCCCAAATGTTGCCCCCCTGCTTTTTAAAAATGCCATCCATATGGTACATATATATCATATTTTCACACCGAACCTCTTCCCTGAACACCAGTCTCATATAGACAACTGCCTTCTCATCCTCTACACTAAGATGTTACTCTTAACCTGACCAAAACTGAACTCCTGCCTTTCCCCCACAATCCTGCTCTTGCCCCAGTCTTTCCCATGTCATTTAAAAGCAACTCTCCTTCAGGTTGCTCACACCAAAAACTTTGGTATCATTCTTAACTCTTTTCTTGCCCTCCTCCCCATCCCATTTCCATCTGCAAGTTCTGCCGCAGTCATCACAATGTATCCAGAATCTCATCACCTCTTACCATTTCCATTGCTTACTTCCTGAGAATCCTATGGATTCATATGGAATCCACTCATATGATTATTGCAATAACCTCTGCCCCAGTCCCACCCTGCCAGAGCATGTCTTCAACACAGTAGGCAAAGTGATCCCTTTAAAATATAAATAAGATCATATCACTTCTTTGCTCCAAGCATCTCCTGTATGTCTCCCTCAGCAGGGTAAGAGTCAGAGTCCTTCGAATGGCCTCTCAGGTCCTGTAACCCAGCCCTGCCTGTCTCTCTGACCTAATCTCCTCCTACCCTGTCCCTTGCTCACTTGATTCCAGCTATACTGACTGCCTTGCTGATTAATTCACCAACACCCCTCACTGACATCTACCTCAGGACCTTGGTATGTCCTTTTCACAGAACACCCCAGCCCTATCCCATATGCATAGCTCTCTCCCTCACTTCCTTTCAATCTCTGCTCAAATGTCACCTAACTGTTGACACCTTTCCTGACCACCCTATAGTCATGTTCATGTCCTGGCCATCTCCATTTTTGGCCAACCACCATATCTGGCCTTCTCTTTCCTCTTTGTCTTGCTTTGTTGGTCTTCAAAGAGATTGAAAGAATCTGCCATTTCATGTTGATTTGTTTCTATTTTCTTCTCCCACTCGGTTGGACGATCAGTCAGGGCAGAGGATTTGTTTGATTGTCCACTGCTATAACCACCTTTGAATAATGTACGACCATATAAAGCCCTTAATAAATAATTATTGAAGGAATAAATCAACCATTAATGTGAACATTTATATTGTAAATCCAATTATAATTACTCTTTTAGTCTCTTTGTTTTGCTCAGATTTCTATTTCAAATAGTTGGTTTAAGTGCACTGTTTTTATGTAGTTTATTTATATTATATCCATTAACTCATTTAATCCTTAAATAGCCCTCTCCGGTAATTGTTGTTTTATTTGTGAGAAAACAAAGGCTCAGAGAAAGTAAATAACAGGCCCCACAGCACAGAATTGAGAAGTGACAGAGCTTGGGTCCAGCCCAAGTCTTCCAGGTAGCAAAGCCAATGAAAGCTCTTTCATCACATGATTTTAAACAAACAAAATTACCTTTCTATTCATTCAGCAAACATCTTTTGAGCACCTGTTTATGCCAGGCACTGAAGAACTTCTAGTAGAAAATGAGAGAACTGTATGAATGCAGACACCAAAACCTGAAGTGGAGGATACATCCTAGCGTAGCAGGTTGGGTTGCTGGAGCCAAGTGGGAGGGGGTGAGGTCCATGTTATGAAGGGCCTGTGATGTCATGCCAAGGTGTTTGATTCTCTTCAGCAAAGATTTCTAAACAGGGGAGTGAATTGATCACATTTAGGTTTTAAAAGAGTACTCTAGCAAAAAGAAAAAAGGAAAAAAATTGGAGGTGTTTCAGTTTCCTAGCTGCTAATACAACATACAATAGATTGTCTTAAACAATGGGGATTTGTTGGCTCATGGTTTTGGGGCTAAGAGAAGTCCAAACTTGAGGCATCAGTAAGGCAGTGCTTTCTCCTAGAAGACTGTGGTGTTCTGGGGCTGGCTACCGGTGATCCTTGGTTCTTGGCTTTTATGTCACATGGCAGTGCACATGGCAGCATCTTCTCCTTTCTCTTCCAGGTTCCATTGACTTCAGCTTCTTGCTGCTCCCTGCGACATCTCTGTTACCTTCTCTATAAGGTCTCTAGTAATAGGATTAAGACCTATCCTGATTCATTGGGCCACACCTTAACTGAAGTACCTCATCAAAATGTCCTATTTACATTGGGTTCACACCCTCAGGAATGGATTAAGAACATGTTTTTCTGGGGTATATAGCTTCAAGCCAGCACAGTAGGATAGGTTGAAAGGACAAACCTGAGGTGGGGAGATCAGGTAGGAAACCAGTTTATTAATACGGGTGAGAGAAGGAAAAGAGTTTAAACCAGGAGAGTGGCGGATAATTTGAGAGACATTGTAGAGAATTGCCTGGCTTGGGGTGAAGAATGCTGAATTTGAAGTGGACTTCATTTAATCCAATCCAGTATTTATGGGAATTAAAGCACAGCTAAGATGTGATTCTTGCTATATGGACCTCAGTTATAGTGACAGAGATACAAAAACCAAAATTCTGTTCTTATAGAGAAAATGCTATAAAGGTATAAGATGAGACTCGATTGAGAAGTGACTGGTAGGACAAAGAAGTGGGGGCCCTGAAAGGAGGTAACTCACAAAATCTGACAGTGAAGGGCTAGCTTGATGGGCAACACTGAGTGGTTTGTTCATTGGTTTGCTTCAGTGGGGAGATTTGCACATTTTTCAGGTGGAGGGAGACAAGCCAGTAAAGCTGGATTGAAGCAGGGGGTCATATACAGAGTTGCGGCAAGTTTGGATTAAGAGCCTAGGAGAGGAGCTTAGCCTCCAGTTTGACTAGAGACAGTCCAAGAGGTGCCAAGGTTACCAGCATAGGCGAAGGCTTGGGAAAGGGAAGTTGGGAGAGTTCTGTTTTTTTACAGACAGTACATGGCTAGGTTAATGAGAGATACGAATGAGGTGGGAAGGAAATGACAAAGATGGGGAACAGGGAAGAAAGAGCCAGTTAGGGGC
>JAQZBX010014258.1:10029-38928 GCA_029593785.1 Cabassous unicinctus
GGTCCCTGAAATGGCATTTTCCAATGTTATAAATATTTGAGGCAATATATCTTTTTTAAAAAGTCATTCTTGATCAATACCTCCAACAACTCTGATTAAGATTTACTGGCATCTAACCTAGTCCTAATCTGTAAGAGTACTGCGTTGACATAGCATTTACCTCTGTCTGCATGGATGGAATATAGCAATTTTTAACTAATGAATTTGCACACCACTCCTGAGAAATCACCCTTATTAGAGTCATTTTGAAAGTAGGCAGAAAGGTCAAGTTCATTTTTCAGGATTAAACTGGCAAAGTCAGTGGCCCAACTAGACACAGAAACTAGGCTAACTCAGAGTCCACAATTGAAAACACTGGATTGAAAAAAGGAATTAACTATAGTAGCAAACCCCATGATTTTCTGACTACTTGGAAACCAAAAGGGCACAGGAAGCCAAAAATGTTCCTTGTTACCTTGGCTTAGGAGAACTAGGAGGCCACCACTGAGTTTCTCCATGATGCCAGGAGGCAGGGGGACTGGAGCCCTCTGTTCCTCTAAATTGAGTTCCTTCCTGCCAGGAAGCCATGTGGAGTGGTCAGTGAATCAAGAATTATGTGCCCAAAGTTTGTGTCTCCTGCCTATCCATAACAACCTGGTTGATTAAATGTCATTAACCTCTCTAAGCCTCAACTCCATCTACTGCAAAATGGGATCATACCACCTGCCCTTTCTTTCTCCTGGGATTGCTCTATGGACCCAGTGAGGCAATAGCTGTTGCATTGCTTCATGAATCATTAAACACTTTCTGTACTGCCATGCTATTTCTAGACTTTTAAAAGTAACATATGAGGGAGCTGATGTGGCTCAAGTGGTTGAGCGCCTGCCTCCCTCATGGGAGGTCCCAGGTTCGGTTCCCGGTACCTTCTGAAAAAACAAACAACAAACAAAAAACAGATGAAAAAACCAACTCAGGGAAGCCAATGTGGCTCAGTGGTTGAACATCATCTTCCCACATATGAGGCCCCAGGTTCACTCCCTGGACCCTGGTACCTAAAAAAAAAACACCCAAAAAACCTAATATATGTATTTTAAGACAAATTTTGGTTTTCCTTTAAAGCTTGCTAATGTAAATAACATCTGAGAGGAGTGTAACAACTGAATCCTGAAAATTTTCCCTGTGATTCTTGATCATGCAGGCCAGAACAAATGCTATTAGAGGATTATGCTACATTTTGATTCTAATTGTTACAGAGAAGCTAACAAATTCTTAGGAACTCTATTCCTTCAGCAGTCTTGATTTGGGAATCTATACAGGGATTTATATGAGGGGAATACAAGTCCATAAAAGAAAGAAATTGGATTGTAAATGTTAATTTGAAAATGGCAAATAAATATCTTCTTACTCTGAGAGAGTTTATTAAAAATACATATGGTATGTCATGTGTGAGCAATAAATTATATTGCTGCAGATTTTCTATGAGACCTCAGAATAGAAAAGAGTATTGCTTCTTCAAAGGTCTTTCAGAAAATATCTCAACATCTAAAGGAAAATCTAAATCTGGCGAAAAAGAAAAGCAACAACAAACACATCCTTGGACAAGCTATAATATAAGGTCACCAGGTATATTTAATGTTTTGTTTCTCAGACGTTGCCTCTTTCATTTATATATGTGTTTCAAGTCACATAATTCCCTATTTATGCACCACATTTTAAAAAGTTTTAAAGGCATTACGGGGCTCTGAATTGTGTCAAATGCATCCTTGACATCTGCATAAATGTTTCAGGAGAGAATTATGGAATGATAACATAGTTAATTTTCTATTGATGAAAGCCTAATGGATCATAGAAAATGCCCATGTCGGCAGGTGTACTTTCAAGGCATGGCTCTTAGCGCTTCCCTAAAGGTGTTAGGCTAATGAGATAAGTAATACTTCCAATAGAAATTTGCTTTGCTTTGTTTATTTACCCAAGGCTTTTGCTTCATGTGCTGTGTTTCTCTTCTTATCCATGAAAACTTACTTAGGGCCACTCTCAAGACTTAAAAAAAAGAAAAAGGCTGATGATTAAAAGTGACTTTGTTTTTTCTGAATCTATCACTGTTGAGGAGATTCTAGAAACACAATAGTTAGTTGAGTACTTGTCCCATGAACTGACTTATTGTTTCTGTTAACTTGAAATGTTAGAACTACTAAGCAAAAAATGATTACTGATTGGAACTAGTTTCAAGTCTCCTGAAAATGGGGGCACTATTTTCATATTAATTGGCTTGAGTCTTGGTAGAAGGATTCTTACAACATTGTTCTGTCACTCTCTTTTCATCTGTGTGTGTCTCTAACAGTATCAAGAGACAAGCCCTTGATCGTGTCACAATTGTTAAGTATGACTTTTTTTAGTCTGTTTTTATCAAAATCCCCCCTGCCCCAATGGCACCCCACACGTCTTGCAACTCTATTTCCACAAAGCCTCCATCTTACTTCTGTCATTGCATCACTATATGGCTCGTCCTATTGTAGACCCAGATTTCTGGAGTTTTTGAAACTCAGGAAATCTGAGTAAAAACAATGGTGTGTTTATACTGTTAATACTGGAAATGTGGAACCGATGAATGATCAGCAGTATCAGGAAGAACAGCCCAGTGACCGACTATAGGGTGCCATTTTCAAGGCAAGGGGATTCCTCCACTGTATTGGAAGTGTTTGGTCTATGTGAAATGCTAACCTCTGGCATGTGGTTGACATAAGGGCATAGGTAAGTGGACAGGAACTGTGTAGGGCAGTAGTGCAAGGTGATTTTTGAGGTGGTGTTCTTTAATCCATATCAGTTTAGTTCCAGACTCCCAACTTTGACCACAATCTCAGCATAGAGGTAGGAGCATGGTCTCCTGATCCTTTATCTACAAGTGTGCTTGTGTGCCCCCCAGATCCATTCTCCACCATCGTGCTCTGTAGTGATGTTTCAGGGAGCTTGAGTTTTGCAGACTGTACATCTGAGCTCCCTCAATTGGGTCAGCTATTGGGAAGCACAGGCAAATACTAGAAGAGGGAAAAAGAGAGGGCGATCACGGCATTTTATCCCTGCTCTTTCCTCACTCTAGTGCCATGACCTTATACAGGTATGACTCCTCTGTGGTTCCAGTTTTCACTGGACTTCAATAATACTGTTTCCTTCTTTCTTCCTTTGGTCTTGGTTTCCCTCCATTGCATGTCTCTGAATGCATCACCCTCTCTTCTGTCAACCATTCACCTTGCTATCACCTCTGAAGTCTCTTTATCTGGGTGGAATTCTGTTTCCTGTTGGAAGTGCTGATGGATATGTATACAAGATTTGCTTGATGCCAAGGCGGCAGAGTTTGCTCTGTGCTACTCCTTGTGACTCCAAAATCATCTATTATCGAGTAGTCCCTGCCTAACAAATATAATTCATTAGAGCAAAAGGTTTAAGAGCCAATGAGGGGGACGAAGACAGATGGGTTTGATTTTATACAAATAACCACTTCCATCTCCAGTTTCCGCCTCTGCAAAATAAGAACTAAATGGGATATTGCATGTAGAACCCTTAACACAGTGCCCAGTGCATAGTAAGCTCTCAATACGTTTTAGCTATAATTGTCATCATTATGAATTACCTAGTTGCAAATATAATGATACTTAGAGGGAATGTGTATAATCTGTGGAACTGTAGAGTAGGGAGAATGAGTCCATCACCACATACGGCATGAGGAATGGCTTTGTTAGCAGAAAGTGCAGAAGAATAGGCGCTGCATGTGATGGGAATAGATGCCGCCTGGGTAGCCCTCGTGTAACATTCTGGTCTGTCTCCTGGAGGTAGCCAGTTCTGCCAGGTTTGAGATGACCTGGGGCCGATGCGGTGTGCTGTTTTGTCTGTCTCAGTTTAGAGGCTACCATCTGCTCTATTGTCACCAAGATTGCTAATGTTCCCAGTTGTTCTTTTACTTTTGTTTTAATCAGTCTTCTTCAAGGTCTGCTTCACAAACGTGAAGAGCCAGTACTTCTACATCGCAAAGTTGAAAGAATTTAGTTCATGTTTATTTGACAACTTTCAAGAATGTTCTTATTAATGAGACATAATCTATGTTTTAGTTATGTTTTTTAGGTTGATATGTCTCTTATTAATTCAAAATGTTTATGCCAATAATATCTAGACTTTCCTCATTTGCTTGCAGGGCTGATGGCTCTGTAGGTTCAAAGTCAGTAGGCTTCTACTTACTGTCATTCTCAATGATGATATTTAGGTAGTTGTTATTGGTTACTGTTATATCCAAGGTTCCAAACTCTTTCCCACAATTCTTCCGGAAGGGCTTTATTACATAGATGCTTGTGGCAAGTCTGAACAATGGATTAATGTGCATTGCCCTTATGTTATCCACAGTGTGAAGTTTAGTATAAATTATTGGGCTATGGCTTGGTATTCCTGTGGCACCACCCACAAACTTTATAGCTCTGAACATTACATATCTTTTTCTAAGCTTTTGTTTCCTGATATATAAATGGGGATAATAGCCGTCACAAGAATAGCCCTCACAGCTCGATATAAAGATTAAATGAAATAATGTAAGCACAGCATTTATTACAGTATCTAACCCATAGTAAGAGCTACTGAAATGTTAGCTGTTAGTAACAGACTTTATGATTGAGTGACAGGACCTGAAGATACTGCACTAAATAGGCATAGTCCCTTTTACTCATGGAGCTTCAAGTCTGTTCTGGAGCTAGTTGCTTCCATGATGCTTGCTTACAAAGAATAAGTTTTACACGTCAGTAATGACCGATAGCACATTTTCTGGTTTCGGAATGGGAACACTTTGAATTTATTTTAATTGAATCCAAAGTATTGCAAAATAGTTTCTTTGAAAGTGGCTAAATTGTCATTGTCCTGCAATTTTAGTACACTGTTTTCCCTCTCCTCTTTTTGGCTAGACTTGAAATTGAGAGTGACTGCATGAGCTAAGAACAAAAACTGTATCTAGTGGTATTTTGTGCTTTTGCAATCAGAGAGATGTGGGCTTGAATCCAAGCTTCCCCACTTAGGAGTTGTATGATCTTAGGCTAGTTGTTTAGTCTAAATACGAGTTTTTTTGGTTCTTGTTATTATTATAGACTACAAGTAAACAGTTTCTTATTGGGCTATTGTGAAGGTTAAATGAGGTTTTGTATATAATGTGTTCAGCCCAGAGCCTGGAAAGACATAATGTTAAAACAGTTGCTTAATAATCTGTAGAGATAGATTACATAAATGTTATATAAAAAATATAGGGGATTCACATATGCCCCAACCCCTCCTCTCCCACACTTTCCCACTTTAACAGTATCCTTCATTAGTGTGGTACGTTTGTTACAATTGATGAACACATATTGAAGCATTGCCACTAATGGTGGACTATAGTTTACATTATAGTTTACACTCTATCCCACACAATTTTGTAGGTTATAACAAACTATATAACGGCCTGTATCCGTCATTGCAATGTCATGCAGGACAATTCCAATATCCCAAAAATGCCTCCATATTACACCTATTCTTCCCTCTCCCTCCGCTCAGAATCTCTGGTGGCCACTGCTTTTATATCAATGCTAAACATTCTTCCATTGCTAGAATAATAATAAGTCTATAGTAGAATAATAATAAGTCTACTTTAGTGCATTGTTCATTCTCCGATCTTGAGGATTTGGGGATGGTGTTGCCCACTCTGTTTCTAATTGAAAGGGGGCTTAGATCCCATGGGGCAGATGGATGGAGCTTGCTTGCAGCTGCAGACACTCTGTCCTTGGACTGGGTATTTTCCATTATCATCTCCTTGTTAGTTGTCCTGGGTGAATCCAGTGAACTGGAGAGTAGGTATTGCGACTCTGCTGATATTCAGGGCTCAACTGGCACATGGATGGACCAGAGATTTAAGTCTCTGGGACATACATTTATCAAGTATAGTGCTAATTATGGGTTCAAATAAAAGGGGCAAAAGAGCCATGTGTAGAGAACCTATAAATGAGTCTACCTCTGTTACACTGGGGTGCATAAATTCCAAAGTAAGGCCCACTGACAGGGTGCCTGATTCCTGAGCTGTTTGCCCTGCTTATAGTTTCTGGATATCTCTAGAGCCCTAGGAGCCCCGCTATTTGAGGCACTGTTTACTGTGGCAGTCAAGGAGATCCTGCTGAGACTTGCATAAGCGTAACCTCTGGAATGACCTCCCGACTCACTTTGAAATCCCTTAGCCATAAAAACTCATTTGTATTTACCCTTTCCGCCTTTTGGTCAAGGTCTTTTTCCAGATGCATTGCTAGTTAGTGCTTGGTAGTAATCCCTCTTTGCCAGCGAGGCTCATCCCCGGGAATCATGTCCCACACCGGGAGGAAGGTGAGGTGTTTATATGCTGTTTGGCTTGGAGAGAGGCCACATTTGAGCAACAAGGAGGATTTCAGGAGGTAACTCTTAGGCAGTACATAATACTAGAGTAAGTTTCAATTTCACAAGAAAAGTTTCCTAAGTACAGTCATCAATGTCAAGGGCTTGGCATAATGCTCTGTCTTCCTCCCCTAGACATTGCCCTTGCACTCGGGGGATCCTTGCTATCCAACTAGAGAATGTAGCAGAACTCCCCAGGATGGGAATTCAGGATTCTTTGGTTTTTGTGTGGCTCTCCACCCACTGAGACAATGTCCCATGAACACTTGAACATATTCATATGTCTTAGAGGATGTCCCAGGTAAACCCCTTTCCATGTGTCCCCACATCACTGACACCCCACACCAGTGATCCCTCCCTCGCCACTGCTGTGACCCTTCTGTGATCCAAAACCTCTCCAGAACTGAAGCCAACAAATAACTGAATGGAATTAATAATAAAATGAAATAATAATTTAAAAATAACCAATAAAATACAAAAAAAGTTTAAAACAATTTGAAATTAAAAAATTTTAGACATTGTATCTTTCATCACTGTAAGATCTGTTGTCTTATATGTATAGTGACATTTTTTTCCATATATTCCCCTAGCGTCTTATTTTTTTTTTCATTTTATCTTCAAAGGAGCTTTATGATACAGAAATCCACAGAGAATACAGATGATTCCCATATACCCAACGACCTCCCCCTTCCCCCGCTCCCTTATTAATAACATTTTGCATGTGGATAGTACATTTGTAACAATTGATATACAAATATTGAAGCATTGCTACTAACCATGGTCAATGGGTTACATTATGGTTTATATTTTGTATCATACACTTTTATAGGTTTTGACAAACTTTGAACTGGACTATATCTTTTATTGCAAGATCATGTTGAACTCTTCTAATGCCCTAAATATGCCGTACATTTCATCTATTCTATTCTTCCTTCCCCCTCCCCTCAGAACCTATGGTAATCAATAAGTTTCAATTTTTGAAGAATAAGATTCATAGTTACTTGCAATACTATTGAGGGCTTGACATATTGGTGTGTTTTCTTTTATTAGGCACTGCTTATGTTCTCGAAGAATTCTTGTCCCTCTAATTGAGAACATAGCAGGACTTCCTAGGATGGGAGTTCAATATTTTCTTGTTTATTATGTGGGTCTGCACCCACTGATATAACACACTATGACAAGATGAACACTTAGATATTCCATAGACGCCCACCCCAGGTGCACCCTATCCCATATACCCCCCACCCGACACCTTGAGGTGATGAAAATGTTCTAAAGTTTGATTATAGTGATGGCTGCACAACTCTGTATATATCCTAAAATTATTGAATTGTACACTTTCAAACAGGTGGAACTGTATATAAATATAGCTCAATTTAAAAAACAAAAAGCAGTTGCTTATTATATTTTTTACATCACAATTTTTTATTATTGGCAAATAGCAGAGGAACCTATCAGTTCTTTTACCTGACACAGAGGGGTGGTGTGTCTTAGAGTGTAACTATCCAAGCACTGAACATCTACTTTTCCCACATTAAGAAAGAGGTCAATCTCATTAATATGTCATCATATATAATTATAATACACTATTAAGATATTGCATTATCTATCCACATACTCTCTTATGGTCCCTTATATGTCATATGACAGTATCCCCACCTCATCATTTTGAAATGTACATAGTAGGCTTCAGTCATGGAACAATGTACCTATTATCATTCAATGAAAAAATGGTTTCCTGCTTACCAGTTTGATTCCCCTGCTGAAAGTGGCAGTGAGTCTGATGATTAAATCTCTTTGTTTCAATCATTTCTTCTTGAAAATGGAGTTGCTAATCACTAGTGTACTTCTGTAATATTTTTCCTTGGACCACTACTCCTTTAAATCTTGAAATCACTAGATTTGTATTTCATTCTTTTATGTAATATAAAATCTTTTTGTTGTTGATCCATGGAGATAGTGACTAATCTAAAAATGGAATACTCTGTCACTGAAACACCACACAATAACGATGTTGGCTCCTGGAGTTGAGTACTAGCTGTTCTTTTCTCAGCCAATAGCCATTACTTTCAAAGAGGTGGGAGTAAGTACTAAATTATGGGAAGAAAACTGTCATGAGAACATAAAGTTTTTCACAACTTTATGGAAAAAAAAAATCTTCCTAATGACCAGACTTGCTATAACTATCAGGTAATCCCTGATTTCGTAACTGAACCAATTAATACATCTAATTATTTTTTAATTAGTAAGAAAATAAGAGATAGAAACACATTGAATGAGAAAAGTATAGAGTGTGCTCTCTAATTAAAAAGAACTTGATAAATTCATTGAGAGTCATAAATGACCAGTTAATTTTAATATATTACCTATCTAAAGGGTTCTTCTTTTGCGGGGTAGGTATGAGTTGTAAACAAAACTGGAAACTCTAGTTGTGGAATATCATACATCAATGTGGACATATATCTTTGTAGAGGTCTTGGATTTTCTGTAGCATGATTCAAATAACATCTGCACATATAAGAATTACAGATCACTAGAGCTGGTACTGGCATTGGAGGCCAGTTGCCTAGTTAAACATCTTCTTTTTTGAATAGGAAATATCAAAGCATGGAGAGGTTATGTGACTTGCCAAGGTAAAATGGCAGAGCCAGCATTAGAAATCAGGTCCTGTGACCTAAAACCCAATGCTCTTTTCATTACAATAGGAATGAAAAATGGGATTCAGCTCTGCACCAACTCTGAACCACTGACAGTAGTTGCACTGTGAGTTCTGTTGAAAACTCTGAGATTCATGGCCACACTTTCTCTGCTTGTTTAGGAATATCTGCCATGGCTGCTAGAAGAGGACGTGGCCAGCAGTTATTATGAATTGTCATCTTTGATATGCAGAAGACTAAGACTCTGAACATATTTTGGACAGTGAAATAGTAGATATCTCTAGAATGAAATGTGGGCTGTATCATAGCAAGGAAATATGCTAAATTGGTATGGGTGTATTGTGATAGTAAAGAAAGCAAGGTTTTGCCCAGGGAGCCATATTTTATTCAATTAAAATCTTCTTTAAGCTCAAAAACCTAGTAAAAGCCATTTGCAAAAACAAAAAAAAAAAAAAAGTTAGTGTCCTTTCCCATGTAAGAGACTTTGGAATTTCAAAGTGATTGATCCAGTGTTTGCTTTCCTTTGCTCTTCTCTAATACCCACAGCTCTGCTGATGCCTTATTTGTGATTTATCAAATTAAAATCCGTTGCCATTGCCTTTGATTCTCTGGCTATAAAAGCATACCCCTTGTCTGTTTAAAGCCTCAGTTCATAGAACATTCTCACAACGAAAACCACACACTTCTTCCTTCTGTGCCTTCCCAGCTGACTGCTCTGCCGTCATTCTGCTTTTCAAAATACTTTGTGCTTGGAGATTTGCTGTTCTGAAAGCCCTCAAAGGGCTTCATGAAATGGAATTTGCTATTTGACACGGTTCCCTACTGCGTTTGGAAAGCATTAGCAACATTCCCTCTTTTATATAAAATATATGGAGAAATGCTAACAGAGAAGGTGAACGAAGAGTTGTAAGTCACACAGCAAGCAAGTGGCATAACCTTCAATTTTGATGGTTAAGTTCTGTTTGTCCGGTGATAGTGTTCATTTCAGGTTTCCTAAAGCATCTTCGGAGGACAAGCACGGGTGGGAGCAAATGAGCCACTCTCTCCCTCCAGGGGTCTGTGTTCTCTTATAGAAGCTGCCTTGAGGTTTTATCTCTGGAGAAGGAATCTTGGGGAAATAGACTACTAGAGTCTCAAAATCCATTTGAAGATTTGTGAGGATTGTTGACTGTTGACAGGCAAGAACTGTGCGGATTTTTTTCTTCAGATACCCCCATCAGTGTTCTACCTACCAAAATGACAGCTTGCAGCAGAAAGTGATATCTAGAGCAATGAAAAAGAAAAAACTTTCAACAGTCATTAGGTGATAAAATGGTGAAAATGCAAAGATTTCCATTTCTTTATGAGTGACACCAAGACTTGGAAAGTTATTATTTTGCCTCTTGGTAAGCTTGCTAAAAAATTCTGTTTAGAATTTGCAGTCTGTAAAACAATGAGAGATTTTTTTCTTTTTCCTTTTCTCTGTCTCTGTTTATCATCAATCACCGTGACAATGGAGCTGTCATTTAAATGAAGTCGACTATTCTTTTGCTTTTTTAGCAACAAACTCTTCTGTGCAAGCCTTTGGTAACTTTCCCCCAAGATCCCTCTGTTGAGGGTCCGGGTTCCAGGCAGTTGCTGATGGCCCCAAGGAAAAGGGAAGTACACTTCTTTTCAGTGTGAGGGTGGTCCTTCAGGCCTCTCTGCATCTCCATGACTAAGTGTTCAGAGCATACGAGTGTGTTCTCAGATTAATAGCTTTTGGGAGCTCCAAGGGATGAGGCTCTGTAGAGTGACAGTGACAATGCTCATTGCTACCTTTTCTTCTTCCAGCAGAATGATTATAATATGGCACATCTTACCCACCTCTCAGTCCTTTTTACAATTCTGGAGTCTTCCTGTTCCTCCCATTAATAGGGTAGGATGTTATCCTCATTTTACAGCCTGAGGGCTCTCAGTATCAACTGGGAAGGTTTCTTACACAAGATCAGCTCTGAAAGCGCTTTGTAGCATCCTCTTTTATGCTCTAAACATACCAGACTCTATCCCCAAATGTCCCTAAGAGTTATAAACAAGGTAAAAAAAAAAAAAAAAAAAAAAAAAAGGAAAAGAAATCAATATGAGTTAGGGAGAATTGTTTTTACATAGGATTTAATAAAGTTTTTCTATGACTTTTTTCCAAGTGGCTTTTCAAATGTGACTTTTTTTCAGTAATAAGTAAAATGTCAGTATGACCTGGGTATAATGAATGTCTTGTTTTTTGAAGGTCATTAGAAGTCACAATGCCACTTCTATGGTGGGGCAAGCCTTCAGCGTCTACACAATGTGCATCCATTGACGAGAGCTTGCATTTCTCTTTCTCTTACTGTGTGTCCAATTTCTAAAATTGGCTGTCTGGAGCCGGTCTTCCTCTGCCTGACAAGCCAGAATTGAAGACCCTGGCTTTGTTCATTTCAGTGATTTGGGGCAGAAATAAGACACAACTAAGGTTATGTCTGCACAGAACACTTGCAATGACCTTTTTCATGGATGGGTGGATGGATGGATAGATGGATTAGTTCAGCCAAACATTCTGCTAATTTAATAAATCTATTCTAAAAAAATTTCTAGCGTAGCACTTTTATTCAAACAAATGCATAGTCATTGCAAAATTGTAGGTTGTTGTATACACATTACTGGAATAGAACCGTACAACACAAAGAGTGAACCCTTATGCGAATTACAGACTATAGTTAATATTATAATTATAATATTATTATATTATAATTATAATATTTCATCAGTTTTATGAAAGGTACCACACTAATGCAAAATGTTAGTAATAGGACAGGCTTTATATGTGGGGGAGAATATGGAACTCTATTTCCTACATGAGTTTTCTGTATTGTTGCAGCTGCTCTAATTAAAAAAATATTAAACAAAAAATGTAGCAAAAGAAAAACTACACTTTACTCCTAATCCTATTATCCAGAGATAGCCACTATAGAATCTTAATATATTTTGTCAGTCTTTTAAATGTACACGTATTTAATTTTTTTAAATAAAATTGTCCATACAAGTTTTACATTCATCTCCATTTATTTAATATTAAGTTAACAATATCTCCTCTATGCAACTAAAGATTCTTTGACTGGCTCTTTCACCCACTGTATCATAGTTTATTTAAGCAATCCTGTATTGTTGACCAATTGACTTATTTCCCATTTTAACATTACTAGTGAGACTGAAATAAACACCTTTATACATGTATCTGTGTCTTTGCACTGATTATATTTTTTTGCTAGAGAGGGAGAATTATCAGATCAAAAGAGCATGGGCATTTTCATGAGACATTATCAAATTGTCTTCCAATGAGATCATACAAATACATAGTCCCAGTAGCAGTGCAGGAGAGTACTTATCTCCCAATACCTTCACTAAATCTATATTCTATTATGTATTTGAAAAATTAATTTTATATGTGAAACATGAGAGTACAGAAGAAGCGACCCAAATTTTCCTTGGTCTGTGGTTGGGGCCAGGCAATAACCAAGGAAGGCATCCCAAGGGAGGTGACATTTGAGCTGAATCTTGAAGGGGAAAAGGACCTCTCTGGGCACAAAAGGGGTGAGAAGCTTTAAGCTCCTACATTCCTTCATTGATATCTCTTTTTGAAGTGTTTGCCATATGCTATCATTTATCTGCTTTCATCTCTGTCATCTCCATTTGACTTATATCTTTATTCTTTTAGTGAGTCATCAAAATCTTATTAATCACCTGCCTGTCCGGCATGGGGATTGGGCCCTGGGGGCCTACGGGGTCCCACTGCGCAGGGGAGACTCTGGCCTCATGGGCTGTGAGGAAGCGCCATCGGGCACAGTCGGATTCTCCGGGGTGGGGGGGCGGGCACACAAGGAACCCTGGACATGTGCCTGCGGATGGGAGGGAGAGAACATTAGCATCATATTTGTATCCTCCTTTCTTCGTCTATAACCCGGAAGCATGACAGCTTCGGTAAGTATTGATCTAGTAACTGCAGTAATGAACGGGAGATCGTGAGCAGAGAAGTAATAGGCTGTGTATGTCTTCCAGTTTAGAAGAAGACCAAACAGTAGGATGGAGACCATGTCCTTCATGAAGGACAGATTTGGAGGTGGGAAGCTATTTTATGTAAGTGAGGAAGAGAGAACAAGAAAGGGAGAAGGAGAAGAAAAGGAGCAGTGGGAGGGAGGGAGGGAGGAAATAGGAGGGAGGAAGTGGAAGGGGAAAGAGCGAGGAAAAAGGCAGTGGGAGCAGGAAGTGGAGAGACGGTGACAGCCACAAGCCTTTAGGATATTTAGACTCGTTAGATGTGTTGTATGTTTGTAGAGCTGGGGGTGGGGGAGCAGGTAGAAGAAATGTCCTTTCTAGTTTCTGGCTTGAAAGGATAGGCAGGTGTCCATCTATTGTAAAAGGATAGCACGAGAGGAACAGGTTTAGTGGGAAAGCTAATGAGTGGTGGTTACGTGGAATTCGAGTTGCCTCTTAGTGTGTGAGCATAGGATACTCAGGAGAAGAGTCCCACAGCTGTTTTTAATATTAATAGCATTCGGTGTCATTGTTGTCATTTGTAAATCTTAGCATGTGAAATTTATACCATTCAGAGATGGATTTGGAATTTGTTTTGCAAGGTGTGTATCAGGCATCTAAAATAATGACTCATTTTTATTTTCTCTGATTTGTGTTACATCAGTGTGACAAAATTGTATGATTATCTGGATGATTTATTAGCTAAATATAAATGAAAAAGACATGGGTAAAACATTATAAAATTAATTTTATCCTTATCAACAGGTTATTCATTGATATTTGGGATATTTTTCTTATGTTAAAATGATGAGCAATCATAAGAATAAAAGATATTTAAATTCTTTCTACTTTTATTTTAACTTCAACTGTTTTAAATACTTAAAGGAAAATATATGCAGATTAAAATAAAAAATAAAATTAATTTTGTTATTTTGGACAAATTGATGTGAAAATTTAATATATAGGATGAGGATTAGAAAAACAGACAAGCTTTTATTGGGTTCGTTCATATTATTTCAAATCCTAAATAATTATAAATTATAAATCCTTTTCAATAAAAAGTATACTATTGTAATGGTTTTCATATATGTTTTAAAATTGTTTTCTTAAAATAATTTAGGAAGTATAATTTACACTAAATATTATTTTAATAGTAAAAGTCATTGCTATTTAATCACCTAGGAGCATGACTGTGTTCAGAAGAGTATAGATTTATGTTTGAAAGTATGACAAACATGTCATATTTTAAACAAAAAAGAGTGAGGCAACATTTTAGCCATATTTAGTCAAAGGTGAAAGTAAAGACTATATTAATTCTGGGGCTTAGATTCAAAAAGTTCAATGAAGAATTTAATGGAAGATGAGTTAATTTTATTTGCAATAAGATTTAATGCATCCAGCATATTATCTTAATTCATTTAGAATAAAAACATTTTATATAACATAAACAGTTTTTCTGATGCGGATTCTAATGCATTTGGGACACAGGCATTAATTAGTAACTATGGTAACTCTTAGGTCTATGAAGTCAAAATGTGGTAGAACTGCTTGACTGACAATGGATAACGCCATAATGTGCTTTCAGCTTTCATGAAAAATAATAAGCTAATAAGCTTTCTAAAGAAGATATGATACTGAATTTACTGTGTTTTTTTTTTTTTTTTTAGAGCCTTTCTCTTCCTAAAATTTCCATAGGAGCAGCAAATGGGCCCAGATAAGTGCTTCTCACTGAGGTGTTAAAAGGGGAAAAAACACAACAGATAATGAAGAACAAAAGAGAGCAGTGTTTTGGGACACTTACATAACAGCAGTGTTTTGTTGCTCTGAGAAACCTTTTATCCTGGCATAAAGTATTATACAATAGAGTTATCTCTCTAAATAATAATTTAAATATTAGATTTACAGGTGTCTTAAGAGTTTCATTTCACAAGTTATGAAAAAGTAAACATTTAAGCATACTCTTTTAAATTGAATTGTGCTAGGTAAGACTGCATGCCTTTCTCAGGAAAAGCAAAACAACACTAAACAAAACGGTCTAGAATTGTTAAACTTGGGAACCAAGAAAGAACTCTTTGTTTTGGGGTAGTATGCAAAAAGTTTTAAAACCATACAGCTTGTTTGCTTGCTTGTTTCTGCAGCAAATACACACTTTCTTTAGGATAATATTTTTGTTATATTGGACATTTGAATTATTTGGAGAATGCTTTTAAGAAGTAATCTCCTGTATCTGAAGTCATATTATATATATTTATTTAGGGACATATTTATTTAGTGCATAAAAAAGTTTATCCCTAGGAATAGAAGCTATTTTGTTTTAGTCAGGCAAATGTCATTTTTTTAAATTAAAATTTTCATTTTGAAATAATTTGTTGATTGACATGCAGCTGTAAGAAATAATACAAAGAGACCCCATGTATGCTTTACCCAATTTCCTGCAATGGTAATATCCTGCAAAATTTTGGTTTAAAATTACAACTGGGTAATTGACATTCACATAGTCAAGATTCAGAATATTTCCCTCATCCCAAGGATCCCTCATGTCGTCTTTTTTTATAGTCACAGCTACTTCTGCCCTCCCCCGCCCCTCCTTAACCCCTGGTGACCACTAATCTGTTCTCCATTTCTATAATTTTATCATTTCATGAATGTGATATAAATATTATGTATGATTCAAGAATCATATAGTATGTAAGCAATTAGTTTTAAAGGCAGATGAAGAGAAAAATATGTTGTCCTGGAGTCATCAAAATGGATTGAAGAGGCTTTCTCAAAAATTCTGCCCTCCCAGACTTATCCGAAATGACTCAGTCCCAGGAAGCGACTTGAGTCGTTTCACCGAGTGAAGGTCTTGAAACTGGGGTGCAGCTCCACCGGGAAAAGCCCACGCTGGAGGCAGGAGTCCAGTGTGTGTTTATATCCTTGGCAGTGGATGCAGCAGGAATAGCAGGCTGTGAGTCTACAGGCTCTGGAGCCATAAACCCCAGCTAAATTCCAGATTTGTCACTTGTCACCAGGGGAGAGATAAGTAACCTGGCTGGACCATCAGATTTCTCCACTCCACAGAAAATGAAAAAATCTCTGGCGTCAGTGTCATTCAGGAATGTGGCTGTGGAGTTCACCACGAGGAGTGGCAGTACCTGGACCCTGCTCAGAGGACTCTACAGAGATGGGATGCTGGAGATCTACAGCCACCTCGTCTCAGTGGCTCTGGAGCGTTTGGTCATCAGCTGCTCCGGCAGGTGGTAACAGATACCAGAAAGAGACCAGACCTTCACATTCTTTGAACTTGGAAGATTACAATTTTCAAAGTTAGGAACAGCTTCTGCCTTCTTTGGGAGAGTCTGGATATTACCTTTGAGTTTGTCAGACTTACCCAGAACAACCAAAAAAATGATGATGATGGGCAACCCCCATCCCCCAAAACAGAGTATCTGCAGTTGTTCAAAAGATGGAGAAAACCATGACCATGATGAGAAGAAAAATAAAAGTTACAGTAAGGTCCAAATCGAAATTCTAGGTATAAAATTGAAATGTCTGAAATGAGACAGCAAACCAACCAACTAATAAACAAGAAAATACTGGATAGGATTAATAACAGTAGATAACACATAAGGAAAGATATATGACATCAGCAGATTGCTGACTATACAAACAGGCGACCTGTGACCTGTGGGATAACATCAAGTAGTCCAACATATGTATGATAGGGATTCCAGAAAAATGAGGAGGATGGAAGAAAATATCGTGAGAAATAATGGCCAAAATGTTCCAATTTTTTTCTCAAATAAAAGCGTTTCTTTTGTATGAAAAAAATTACAAAATACTGATCACAGGAACAATTTGCCAGTTGCACTGAGTAATTATTGTTCATATACTATAATGGTGTTATTTTACGTTTATCTGGTCTACTCTTTTTTTGGTTACTATTTGCATGGAATAACTTTTTCCAGCCTTTCACTTTTAACCTGGTTGGGTTCTTATGTCTGAAGTGGGTCTGTTGTAGACAACATATCGACAGCTCATATTTTTTTTTTTATCCATTCTATCTGTCTATGTCTTTTGACTGGGGAGTTCAATCCATTAACTGTAAAGACATTACTTATTTCACCCGTTCTGTCCTTTGGCTCTCTGTTGTCATATTGTTCTATTGTCTGTCTTCTTATCCTTCAGTTTACCCTTCCTATATAATCTTTATTTCTAAACTCTTCTCCAAATCTCTCACCTTTGTTTTTTCCTTTGAGGCTGCAGCAGCCCCTTTAGTATCTCTTGCAAATCTGGTCTTTTGGTAACACATTCTATCAGTTTTTGTTTGTCTGTGAAGACTTTGAACTCACCCTCATTTTTGAAGGATAGCTTTGCCAGATACAGAATTCTTGGCTGGCAGTTTTTCTCTTTCAGTACCTTAAATACATCATACCACTTTCTTTTCTCCTCCATGGTTTCTGGTGAGAGGTCTGCACTTAATCTTATTGAGTTTCCCTTGTATGTGATGATTTGTTTTTCTCTTGCTGCTTTCAGAATCCTCTCTTTATCTCTGATATTTGTCATTCTGAATAGAAGGTGTCTTGGGGTAGGTCTGTTTGGATTTATTCTGTTTGGGATGCATTGTCCTTCTTGGATATTGATATTTATGTCCTTCCTAAGGGTTGGGAAGTTTTTGGTCATTATTTCCTAAAATATTCTTTCTGCCCCTTTTCCATTATCTTCTCCTTCTGGGACACCAATAATGCAAATGTTTGTGCATTTCACATTGTCATTCAATTCCCTGAGACTCTGTTCCATTTTTTCCATTCTCCTCTCCTTCTGTTCTCCTGTCCTTTCCAGTTCAGCTCTTCTGTCTTCAAAATCACTAATTCTGTTTTCAAGCAATTCAAATCTGTTCTTATGTGCCTCTAATATATTTTTAACCTCATCTATCATGTCTTTCATTCCCATAAGGTCTGTTATTTTCCTTTGTAGTCTTTCAAATTGTTCTTTTTGCTCTCCCAGTGTCTTCTTAATATCCTTTATTTCTTTAGCCATATTTTCTTTAAATTCTTTGAAGTGATTTAGGAGAGTTGTGTGATTATCACTGATTAATTGTATTAAATCCTTATCTCTTCAGGATATTTGATTTGTTCTTATGGCTGGGCCATCTCTTCCTGTTTCCTAGTAGGGCTTGTAATTTTTTGCTGATGTCTAACCATCTGAATATGTTGGTGAATTTATTTTGATGGCTGTTTCCTCTCTCTTGCCTATTGCTTTTTTTTCCCCACAGTTTTTATTTGATATTTGGTTCAACTTATTCTCAGTCTTTAAAATTGCCCAGCTTGAACAAATTTAAGTTAATAGTACAAAATGTTAATATCAGACAAAAATAAGCCATTATACTAAGTGAAGGAGACCAGACACAGAGTACTATATATTGTATGATTCCATTTATATAAAATGTAAATATAAATCAATTTATAAAGATGAAAGGTGATTAGTGGTTATGTAGGTCTGAGGAAGGAATGCTAAGGGGTGTGGAGACTTTCTTTTTGGAGTAATGAAATTGTTCTAAAATTTTTGAGATGATGAATGTACAACATTGTGATTATACTAAAAGCCATTGATTATATACTTTGGGTAGACTAGCCAGAAACAGCAGCTATGTGAGGGAAGCAAAGAGAGATTGGGAGGTGAGGAATTTTCTTGTTTGTTTCTTTGTTTATTATTATTATTATTATTGAAATAATGAAAATGCTCTAATAATGATTGAAGTGATGAATGCACAACTGTGTGATTATAGCAAATACCATTGACTGTACACTTTGGATGAATTGTATGCTTTATTAATATGTATCGATAAAATAGATTTGTTTAAAAAATTAGATATGCAACTACCATATGATACTGCAATTGCACTCCTGGGTATTTATCACAGAAAAATGTAAATGTGTTCACAGAAAAACCTGTACATGAATGTTCATGGCATCTTCATTTGTCATAACTAAAAACTGGAAAAAGATTAGCAGCTATGTGTGGCAGGGGAAGCATAGAGAGATTGAGAGGTGATTATTAAGGAGTAGAACATTTTTTTGGTCTGTTTTATTTATTATTATTATTGGAATAATGAACGTGCTCTAATAATGATTGAAATGATGAGTGCACAACTACGTGGTTATACCAAATACCATTGATTGTACACTTTGGATGGATTGTGTGCTTTATTAATATGTATCAATAAAAGTGATTTAAAAAATTGCCCAGCTTAAGTTTTCAAAATTGGGCCAGGGACTCCCTAGTGTGGTGCAGATTTTTTTGCCAGGGGTTGGATACAGAGCGCAGTTTTTGTCCATGCAATTTCCAGACAGGCCAACAGATGGCGCTAGTCAGCACACCTTTCCATGGAGGTGTTTCAGTCTTGGCTTTCCTGTGTTCCTGTGTTGATTCTCCAGATTGGAGACTCAAAGCCGGCTCTGCTGGCCGAATTCACTGAAGAAACACACCCGGACCTCCCCTCCCTTTTCCCTTGAAGCAGCTGGCAGGGAGGAAGATGTTTGTTCCCCTCTCAGTCAGCTGCAGTGAGCCAGGTATTTTACCCCAGCATAATATCTTGGGGGTGGAGGAGGGGAGCACTTCCTGGCTGCCACTGGGGCTTGGTAACTTATGTTTGTTGTTTTGGCTTCTTCGTCTCTCTGTCTTGCACTCTCCTGGGAGTTGTGTATCACTGTCCTGGTCTGCTGACCCCCAGAGCAGGTCCCTCGGATAGCTTTTGGCTCTTTCTCTGTTGTTTTTGTGACAGCATTCAGCTCTGCCTGTTAGTCCATTGCCAGCTTCCCACAATCCTCTCTGCTGACTTTTTTCCAAAATGTTACAATTTTGATGAAGCATGTAAACCCACGTATCTAAGAAGCCTGATGAATTCTAAGCAGAAGAAACATGAGTAAAACCATACTGAGGTGTTTTATAACCAAATTTTGAAAAAACTAATGATAAAGAGCAAATCTAAAGCAGACAGAAAAAAGATATAATATATATAGAGGAAAAAAACTACAAAATGAAAACCAACTTTTTATCAGAAATTATGCAAACCAAAGGACAGGAAAGTGACATTTTAAAAACTGAAAGAAAAATTTATTATAGAATTGTATTCCTACCTAATATAAGATGTTTTTAAACAAACAAAAGTTGGAAGAATTTAATACTACCTCATGTATATTGCAAAAAGAGTTAAAAGAAATTCTTCAGAAAGAAGAAAAATGAAACCAGATGGAAATTTAGATCTATCCAAAGAAATAAAGAACACCATATACTGAAAACATGAGGAAAATTTCTGAACTCTTTTATAAAGGCGATTGAAAATTTTTAAAAAATTCAAAGTATTCTAGGGTTTATAACATATATATAAGTAAAATGTATGATAAAAACAGCAAATAATATAGAAGAGAGAAAATGCAATAAAAGTATAAGAAAAATTTTTTAATGGATTGAAGAAAACATTAAGGATTATAAATGGGCAAAGACAGCAGTTTTTTCTTGAAGTTTATCATTCATACATGAACATACATAAACAATAATTGTATAGTAAAATTTGTGAACTTACAGAACAGACATGCATATCATCATACAGGGCTCCCGTACATTATCCTTCCACCTGCACCTTGCATTGTTGTGAAACAGTTGTTACAAACTATGAAAGAGCAAAGAGCACTGTCAAAATATTACTACCAAGAAGAGAGCAATTTCAAAGTACTTCAGGAGCATGAGCCCATGGAAGCTAGGAACTGGGTTAAGGAGAGAACACCACCGAAAACTAAAACAAGTTCTGTTTAGCTGAGTAACTCTTTGAGTTTATTTATACATAAGGCACCACATAAGAAACTGTAGGGAACATAAAGATGGTATAGCTTCTTGTTCAGTAAACTTTCTAATGAGGTAAGAGCATAGTAATTATAATACATAGCAGATTATGAAAGTACTATTAAAGTAATAAATAAGGGGAGGGTGTTACAAGGAAGAGAGGAATCCAACCCAGCTGGAAGGAATTCATGGAGAAAAGGGTGTTGGGAGGGGTCCTAGCGTGTGAGTAGCCTGAATAGGAGGAAATGGAAAGAGGCACAGCAGGTATGGGGAAAGCTTGTGTAAAGGCACAGAGGCAGGAGATGCTGGGGATGCTTGGACAGTTATAACTGAACTAGGGATAGGTTATGAACTGGGGAATTTGGGGTAGCCGAAGAAGGAACATGGAACCACATAGTGGAGGTCCTTGAGTGTCAGCGTGACCTGCGTAAAACCCACATTTGATCTGGTCCTCACCCAGTTAAAACCCTTGGTCAGTTTCCCCATTGCAGTTATGATCATATGAAAAGCCTCTACCGTGGCCCACCAGGTCCTGCATCTTGCATTGGTCTCCTATTACGATTTACTTCTGCTGTTCTCTTTCCATTCATGGAATTCTGAGCCAGCGGGCCTCCCTGTTCCTTAAATGTCCTGGGCAGCCTCCCACATTCTCTAGTCTCACAGCTGTCCTCTTCCTCCTTCGGGGCTATGCTTAAATGCTGTCTCCTTGGCGATGCCTTCCCTGACCTGCAATCTGAAAGAAAACAAATTATATTTTTGTCTTTACTACCTGTGTAATATTTGTTTCTCTCACTTGTCCCATTAACGCAAGCATTGTGTCTATTTTGATCTGTCATCTTCTCTGCTGTATCGCCGGCATCCAAGCCTGGCTCAGGGTTGGCACCCATAGAAATTAATTGAATGAACAAATATCAAATTAAAGTGTTGTTCTTACTGCAGTAGTGATGAATAATCACTGAGAGCCATTTAATGAGGCTGACAAAAAGCCAAAAGATAGCATGAAAGATAAAATTAATCCTGGCATCCAGGAGGGACAGACATCAGATTGCAAATGCGGACGTTCCTGGTTCCAAGCGGAACCAGCCTGCTTGTTCCTTCCCACCTGCTACCCTGAGGTTACCTTATCCTCCCATCGTTCTCAGCCCCACACTTCTGATTAGTACACTTGTTTAGTGCTTTTCACAGTGAGGTCCTTGCACAGATATGTTTGTGCGTGTGTGTATATATATATATTTTTTTTTTTTTTTTTTTGGAGGGGGTGGAGTTGAGTTTTTAAGAATTTCTTAAATTGTGTTCCATTTTGATAGTAATCTGACAAAATTATTTTGCCAGTTCCATATTCAAAACTTCTTATTTTGCTGTGATAATTCAAAAATTAAAAGACATTTCCCTTTTAGGGTGTTAGATCCTTAAGCCAGTATTTCAAAAACTGGAGTAGAGGGGTTTTTTTGTTTGTTTGTTTAGATGGCTCGCATTTTGAGAACATTGCCTGGACAGCAACTCCCAAGTCAAAGAGTGAGATAGAACTGAAACAAAACCTATGATATGATAGCAATCAATGATTAAAAAGCAAGCTGTAGCTTGATAAATGATTATGATGGGCAAAAATCTGAATCACGTCAAATTGTTTTTAAGAAAAATGACAGCTTACGGCAAATATATTAATTAAAGCTGAGTGAAAAAACAAATAAAACGTGGACAGGAAGTATAGAAGTGTCAAAAAATTGAATAAAGAGTTTCTAAGAGGACTTTATTAAATTTAAAACTTACTTGGTACAATATCAATTAATGTTTCACACAAAAGAAACGAGAGGCATCAGTTTTCTTATAATACAAGTCCAGACATGAACTTACGGAAAATACATGAATGATCTTAAAAAAATAGGGCAAAAAACATCTAAGTAGAACCCCCTCCTTCTTTTAGGGGAAAGCAGAGATTCTGTACAGTATTTCAGTAACTTAAGTAGTAAAGATGTACATACGCCACTCACAGAACAAGAATGCTTGAGGTTTCATTTTGCCTCTAAGTGCTGGTATATTCTTGGTTGGCTTCTAGTTGGCAGATCTAACTTGTGGCTTTCATACTCCCTTAAAGATTTCAAGCTCTTGCTGCTTAAGGGCTAAAGATGCAGTTTCCTCTGGTTACCCAGCTAAAGCGTTTCCCCACTGGTGAGAATATGTAAGTCCCTCTACAGCTCCTTGGGGCTCCAGGAGGCATTTTAAAGTAAAGGGCAGCTCCCCAAAGGAGCGTTTGCTTCTCTCCTCATGACCCACTGAACGTTCTATTTAAGAGTAATGTCAGGAACAAACTTTTCTTTTTCCATGCATCCCTTATAGAGCCACACCTTTTATATTTACTTTGATAGTCTCCAAGTGAGGGCATTACAGAGATCTTGGAGAAAATGACTGCTGTCTGATTAGCAAGGGAGCAGGGAATATGGCTTTAAATTTCTTTTAACATCTTCGCTCTCAAATTGATAAGTATTTATGCAGTTTCTGTCTCTGGAGGGCAACCCAAAACATCAATCCTCAGCATCTCTGTAACATTTGCAGTGTCTAAGTGGTGGCAGAGTGTGAGCGGCGGGAAATCTGTTACTATGGTTACCGCCCATCAAAAGGTCACCTTCAGGAAATTCTTTCTGCAAGATAATACAGGGATAATGAAACTTCTTTTGGAGAGGATGAAGAACGGAGTTTGTTATGCAGGCCTATAATTACTTAGGTGGTTTTGAAATCTGTGTATTGTAATCAGTGCTCTGTATTTCAATAAGAAGAACTACATCAATCAGATATTATCTAAGGTAGGAGCCCACAATAACACCAGCCATAATGTTACGATAGGCAGAGCAAGCTGGGTTGAAGGGAGGGCTGTAGGTTTTTCCTGCAGTGCTCAATTTATTTTCTCTGTTGCAAATTGCTTGGTTGTTTTAAGTCAACTAATGACAGTGAGTGGAAAGGAACTCTTGTGTTGGATTAGGCTCCTTGAAACTACTAAAAGAGTGTATTTATCTGTATGTGCAATGTGTTCTCAATCAGATGTGATGGAAGTCTCTAAGGTAATAACTAAACTTTAATTTCTATAATCTGGGAACTCTTTAAATTTTCCTTCTATCAACTATCTGCATAGCCTTCCATCTGTCTGTCTTTAGAGATTTAATCCAACATTTCCCACCCTGTTACACTGGTCAGAGAGCTTTATGATCACTTGACTTCTTGATAGCATGCCACCAGATTTGCATTTGGGCACAGTTAAATATCTGGCTAGGATTCAGTTCGGTACTGATGATGAATTCAGGAACTGAAGAAAGAAGCTTGAGTCCCCTGTGCATGCACACAGAACGTCTCCATTGAATTATGGTCTTCGTGCTCACGCCAGGGCTTTGCTCTGTACACTGTCTTGATGAAATACGTATTCTGTAAAGCCTCCTCTCACCTAGCCCCTTATGATGCATCACAGGAAGAGGCCTGAAAGGCACGATCAGGTAAAGGCATCTTTGAGTAATGAGTGATGAACATTTGTCTTTTCTCTTAGCAAAACAATTGAATAAACACAAAAGTCACCTCGGGAGGGTAGCTTTTCCCTGAGTCCTTTTAAGAAATCTTAGGTTGTCAAATATGAGAGACTCTGTATTCATAGGCAAATTCCTTTTGTCATGATTTAGGGCAATTCTGCTTTTTCCCAGAAACCAATATAGACCTTGACAATTCTTTAACATGAGACACTGATATCTGAATATAAAACCATGCACTCCAATTGTTGAGCAGTATTTGATTTATTGTGTAAACCTCTGGAATACAAGAAGCATGGGTAATTTTACTGTTTTCTGACTCTTGAATTACAAGAAGGACTTTTCTTCCAGGCACCAGTCCAAATATTTTTTTTTCTCTTTCCCATGCCTCCAGGGATTCTACCAGAGAATATTCTTTGTAACCTGAGGATAGGCTAAATCCTAGAGGTTAGTGTACAACAGAGAGAGACGTACAGTTGCAAAGACCTGCCACCACTGTCTTTTTGCTCCTGAAGTTGGATAACAGTGGGATAAGAGGAAAGGATTGCAAAGAATGACTTCAAAGCACACATCCACAGACGTTGAATCTAATGTTTGGGCGAGCCATTTCTTGCTTTAGTATTTACACAACAGGTTTGTAATACAACTGAAGGGAATGGTAGTTCTAGAGATTCAATACTTGACTGGAAGTATTTTGCAGTTTCTAATATACACATCACTATTCTTTACTTTCTTCTCTTTCCTTAGCATTAGAGAGTCTTGTTCTAATTCGGTAGCTTTTACTTTTTTAGTGGCCACTTACTAGTAATTTCAGCCATTAGAACATACTTGAGAATGAAGAAATACATTTTAAGAACTTATGGAAACAATATCATAAATCCTGGGCACTAAAATAAGCCTCATTTCTCTGTCTCTAAGTTTTCTGAAAAATCAGGTGCTCTCGTCGCTTTAGATCAGAAGCAGGCAATTTAGAGGCATGAATTGCTAGCTGCTAGAAACAAACATGGTGAAAGCAGTAGTTAGTAAGAACTGGTTTCTGAATAGTGAGGGAATGAAAGAAAAGTTATAAAAAATAAAAACAAGTCACGCTTCTAGCAATTTGAGGCCATTTAGTACAGGGGCAAAGAATTCCAAACATTGTAATACTTCTTGAGGGCATCAGTATTTGTTGCACAGTATAATAACTGAGTTTCAGCATGATGATTTCATAATGATAATTTTCAGTTAAGAAGTATATAACATAATGGTTACAAAAACCACTCTTAAAGAGATAAACTTTATTTATCTAAAAACATTTGCTTATGAGGATTAAATTATAGATTATTTGCCCATTCGTGCTGGGTATATAAGATTCCTACCCAGAATCAGTAGAGAAGTATTAATGCAGAACTAATTTTTTAAGAATTGAGACAATTTCAGCTCTCAATTCCTTTCCAGTTCTGAAAAAATAGAATCTCTTTTTCATATATCCAAAGATTTCAGATTTATTGTAATCAAGACCCTTATGATAGTGTTTGTGTAACAAAAAAACAAGATGGGTAGAATGAGGCCCAAGCCCTTGCATTTTGTTCTTCTTCTTGTCTAGTCTCCGTTATCTGTCCAGGACAGGATACTTGCCATGGGAGTCCGATAGGAACCAGCGAAGGCTGTCTCTATTTTACCACGTTGAGTGCATGAGTTTGGCTGAACATATGCACCTATAATCAATCTCAGACCCTGTCAACAACAGCCTGGATGGAACAACTTGCCCTTCCATACACATCACAGCCCCCTGCCTTCTCTAGGTTCCACAGAGTTCTACGAGGATAACCCTGGAAACTTCCTGTCCCTTCAAAGCTTTTTCAGCTTTATCAAAATTCTTATATTTGTACCTGACTCTTTCCAAATGTTGTCATGCTCCTAAGTTTTGGTGCCAACCTGGTCCACTTTCATACTGTGTTCTTTTATCCTTTGTGACCCATACTATTGTTTAGAGTTTAAATGGGCCTCAAAAAGACACAGTAGGTCTCACTCCTCTCTGATCCCCATCTAATCTAATTGATGCTATCTTTTGAGGTGGGGTGGGGGAGAAGACAGCCCACTATTCATCTTATTCTAATGGAACTTCCTACATGAAAAGAAGACCACTCTTAGAAAACAATATAAGATAAATTTGCAAAATTCAAAGACAAAAGGGAAACAGAAATCCCACTCAATGTTAAATGAAACATCCTGAATATTAATCAGGTTGCTTTGTTTAATATTTTATATCTATTCTTCCATTCAATACTCCTGTATCCATATGAGATGATGATGATGATGATTATCATTATCATTATTAATATCATCTAGTTGACCCTTAAGCTTTTAGAAAAGAAGTTTGTCAATATTCCTAGGATTACCCAACTCAATGGCAGAATCAAGATTGTAATCTATGTCTGCCTAATTCCAAAACTCATGCTTTCAATATAATGCTATACTCTTCCCCTTTCTATTTGCTGTATATGTAGTATATAACATATAGGTTGTGTAATTGTGTATATATTCCTTCTTATAATAGACTATTAAACGTAATGCTATAAGGATGCAGGGGTGGTGATTCCCACCACATCCCCATTCAACTCTCCTATTTGGCCTGTGCAGAAAACAGATGGATCTTGGAGAATGACAGTA
Source organism: Cabassous unicinctus (assembly GCA_029593785.1). Classification (NCBI taxonomy): domain Eukaryota; kingdom Metazoa; phylum Chordata; class Mammalia; order Cingulata; family Chlamyphoridae; genus Cabassous; species Cabassous unicinctus. The sequence continues at coordinate 37,103 of JAQZBX010014258.1, forward strand.
GATTATCATAAACTTAACCAGGTGGTGACTCCAATTGCAGCCTTTGTCCCATATGTGGTATCATTGCTTGAGCAAATCAACACATCCCATGATGTGTTGAAATGCTTTTTTCTCAATTGCCATTAGTAAGGACCACCAGAAACAGTTTACTTTCAGCTGGCAAGGCCAGCAGTATAACTTCACTGTCCTGCCTCAGGGGTATATCAGGGACCTTGATCGTCTCTCCCTCCCTCAAGTCATCACACTGGTCCAGTATATTGATGATATCATGTTGACAGGTCCTAGTGAGCAAGAAGTAGCAAAGACTCTAGACTTATTGATAAGGCATTTGCATGAGAGAGGATGGGAGCTAAATCCAACAAAAATACCAGGGACCTTCCACCTCAGTGAAATTTCTTGATGTCCAGTGGTGTGAGGCATGTCGAGATATCCCTTCTAAAGTGAAGGATAAGCTGTTGCATCTGGCCCCTCCTATGACTGGAAAAAAAAACAAAACAAAAAAAAAAACAATGCTTAGTTGATCTCTTCGGATTTTGGAGAAAACACATTCCTCACTTGGATGTGCTACTCCATCCCATTTACTGAGTGACCAGAAAAGCTGCAAGTTTTGATTGGAGACCAGAACAAGATGAGGCCAGGTCCAGGCTGCTGTGCAAGCTGCACTACCACTTGGGCCATATGGTCCAGCAGATCCAATGGTGCTGGAAGTTTCAGTGGCAAATAGAGATGCTGTCTGGAGCCTTTGGCAGGCCCCTATAGGAGAATCACAACACAGACCTTTAGGATTTTGGAGCAAAGCCCTGCCATCCTCTGCAGCTAACTACTCTCCTTTTGAGTAACAGCTTTTGGCCTGCTACTGGGCCTTAGTAGAGAAATAACACTTAACCATGGGCTATCAAGTTATCATGAGACCTGAGTTGCCTATCATGAGTTGGATATTGTCTGGCCCACCAAATCATAAAGTTGGGCGTGCACAGCAGCACTCCATAAGCTTAAGGCACTCTTCCTTTTGGAACTAAAACCTGTAGACCAGCAGAGCTTAAGGTTGCAGGGACAGGGAGCAAAAATTTTCCCAGTGGGTCACTAGGGGTAATAGTGAGTTGTGCCACTCCCATTTCCACCCCTTGATTCCTGGACCCATGAATCCTGGTTATGGGAGAAACAGCACCATAAGGAGGATGCTGATTCAGAGCATACACAGCCTCCTGGAGAACATTGTCCCAGCCCTGCAAGGTATTGCCACCTAGTTGGCACTGTAATGGAGTCTTCAAAAGGTCATTCCACCGTTCTATTAATCCAGCTGCTTCAGGGTGATGGGGAATATGGTAACACCAGTGAATTCCACGGGCATGTGCCCATTCCCGCACATCATTTGCTGTGAAATGGGTTCCTTGATCAGAAGCAATGCTGTGTGGAATGCCACAGCGGTAGATAATACACGGCCAACTGAAGTGCTTGCTAAGGGTAACGGGAACATGGAATGGGTAGTAGAAGAAGGTAGTGATAAATATGAACTTCGACCACGTGACCAGTTACAGAAACGAGGACTGTAATAGTCGTGGATTCTTTTTCCTTGTTTTGTTATGAGTATGACTGTATATGTACATAAAATGAATTTCTTTGTTTTCTTCCCCAACCTTTTCCCTTATCTGACAAGTTGTATTAGTTTCATGTCATAATACTTAAGGATGTCAAGTTTAAGAGTGAGTATTACCTAAGGACTTGTACCCTATTCTGTAGGGAATTAATGCATTTCTGGTTGTACACAGGAGAGTTGAACATTGTTAGGTGGAAATATATATATATATATATATATATATATATAT